>JARJDR010009660.1:0-13341 GCA_030264135.1 Myllaena sp. GC000078 | reverse complement strand
GTTTTTCCGGTACTTTCACTTCACAAAAACTATAATTATGTGCAATTACGTTCATTGCACGCGACTGAATTGCTGCTAGAACTCGACGATTGATTACATTAGCAATGTTCTCGTTAGCAATTAAGTACCATTTATGTATGGAGTGCCAATTATATACGATGTATCAGAAACAGAAAAGAAAGCCGCCAATTGTAAGCGAAAAGAACTAACGTCGTTTGGAACCATTTGGAACGTTCCATTCGATTCTGGAAACATGTGGAATCCAGAATGCGCAAGTCTGAACTAGATACTAAACGAACACGCGTGGGCGGCAAACACGCGATATTAATTACTGGCTATATGCTATTCACGTCATCCATTTGATAAAAACGAATGTAAGTAGTAAAGCAAAAACCACTCACATTGAATGACGAATTTTCCAGAGAGCAGCAATGCAGCAACTTCTTGGTTATGATTGTCCTCCAACGCGTAAGATGCTCACTGATGCTCACACTCGCGAATACTGGGGAACACTGGGGAACGGGGAACACGAGTGGGTGGCAGTGGCCATATTGCAAGCACTCCCCCCATCTTCCCCAACGCAACGCAGCGCCACGCAGGTGGCCGTCGGCGTATCCCCAAACTATCAAACTATACAATTATACAATGTGTCCGCAGGATTTTATCAGGCGCATTTTGATTGGTCAACAGCCAAAACACACCAATCACCGTCTGCCATTTGTCGTACGTCGAACGTAAAATACAACTTATAAACATAATATATTCAATAATAATAAAACAACAAAATATAATCATCTTATGTTTTCAGTATTGTTCCATCATCGTACCCATTTCTAACTGGTTGTTTTCTTGATTTAACCTATTTCTCTTCCGTCGGGTAGCAGTGGTAAAACTTTACGCTTGGCTTGAATTGAAATAATAATTCGCAAATAAAAACGAAAACAACTAATCATATAATAATAATAATAATAATAAAAGTATTGAATCACAAAGATGACATACATATAATAATAATATAGATATATAACGTTTTTAGAATTCACTTAACCACCTCACATTCGATCGAAACTACCCAATGCTAGAAACGGATTATCCCTATTGCTCCAACCATTTGATGGTTAATTATACAATAGCATTATACAAAAATAAAACAGTCGCAAGTTTTGTTTCGTACAAAATAAAACAATATAAAATTAAATTAACCGTTGTGGTAGAAACGTAGGACAGTAATAGGTAGTCGTTGTGGTGGGGGTGTGTGTGTGTGTGGGAAGTGATAAAGCGCGCGAGACCTAACCTAAATCGATTGATAACAATCTGCTACCAGCCAACAACTAGAATTATAGCTCAATAGATATCCATCCATCCTATAACTACGAATCTAAAATACACACAACACGATTGCTTGTGATTCCCCGATGGTGGTGTTGGTACACCTGCTCGCAGTTCTACCAACACAATGAACCAAACGAACCATAAGCGATCACACTGTAGAAAACATAAATACAAACGGCTCACAATCAGCGCAGTTGTAACTTAAATGAATGAAAACAGATTGAATAAATAGAAAAAAACAAATGAAAAGAACATGTACAATGTGTTCGGTACGGTACGTCGAATCAAAGTAATGCTCGGCTTTGTTATCATTTTCATTTCGTTAATTTTTCACTTTATAGAATATGTATAAATGCGTACATAAATTAATTAATTAAAACAGAACCATTCGCACCCGTTTGTTTTTTTCTTCTGCTTCTGCTTCTTTTTCTTCGTCTTCAACGTTATGTTTGTTTGGTTACCACTTCCGTTCTTTTGATCGCCATCTTCATTTTATGCCTTTCCGTTGTATGCAAGTAGTGTCTTTAGGTTTTATGCAAACGTAAAACTTAATGAATGCCATGAATCAAATCATCCTCCATTTTCAGCCATCGAATGCTTTGCTTAGTTTCTTCTTCATCTTCTTCAATCAAAATACAAGTATAATGGTAGTAATAATGATGAATTTTATACAAATCCGTTCGTTTCGCGTGAACTTGTTCTTTTTTTTTGTTATTTTCGACATCGATTTTTTTTCTTGGGATGAATTGTGTTCTGCGTACGATTTGTTTGTTTGCTGCAAATTTACAATAGTTCCCTCCTCCGGTTCGTTTCGTTCGTTTCGTTCGTTCGTTCCCATCAGCGAATAGCATCATTCTTAAACACTATTCTACATTAATTTAATATTATTATAAATAACAATACTATGTATATTGTAATGTGGTTTCTGAATGAATGTGTTTCTGTTTTGATCGCAGCTGAGGAGAAATCGATTCAATTCCTCTTTGCAGGAACCATTAAGTAAAGTTGAACCAAATGCCAGCTTGCAAAACGACCGATGCAAAACAGCCGATTCGTACAAAGTTCTCACGCAAAACGCCTCATGTAATTATATTGTTGAATGATTTTTCCAGTCTTTGCAGCAATTTAAGAGGTTGAGTGTGGTCGCAATGGAAACGAAACGAATCAAATGACTTTTGGCATGTTGCTTCCTTCTTCTTTTCTGCCCTCGTGCGCATTCCATTGCCCTTTCATCCCCTTCTCTTTCAGTATGTATTCTTTATGTTAATTATTATGTTTAGAGACACCGTTTACTATTAAAATGGCACTAATATTACTTTTTTTTCTCAAAAAACAGCAGTTTTCACTAAAGCTAAGCGCACACTTTTACACAAACCAAAGAATAAATTGTTCAATTCGCCTTTTTTGCTCGGCTTCCTTCTTCTTCTTCTTCTTCATCATTTCGAGCGCGCATAGAAAGACGTTTTGTGTAGGTGTGAATGTTTCCTTCTTCTGCATCCCAATCAAGCGCTACTCATCCGTGGATTCAGTAGTAGAATAGTCGTTCGTCATCGCGATAGATTACGTTCTCATGTATGTACTAAATGGTATGAATTCGCCGCACAAAAAACGTACATTGTGTTTTCATTAACTTCATGTATACGCTTAGCGAAATAAGTGTTGCCCCGAGTGTGTTGCCTCCCCCATTCTTCTTGCAATACGTAATTAATATTACAATGAAAAATCGATTCGCTTAGGAAGAATAATATACGGGAGAGCGCCACGCTCTTGCTTTGTTTTCTTGTAAATGTGTGCGTGTATGTTCCACATTAAATCGCGATGTTGTTTTGAAACTGACCAAAAAGAAACCGAAGCCTTCCGCGCCCTTCCGCGATCCGTTACAATGTAATAGTTAGTTTTAATAATAGGTATAATTGTAGTTGGTTGCTTTTGCGTCCACCGCGCAGTTTGGTTTTTGGCCATTGTTTTTCTTTTTTCTCTTTTCTTTTTTAGTTGGGCGTCCATTCGGCTTAACTTTTACGTGTTTATAATATTGCATAGAAACGGCAATTCCTTTTCGAATATAATCGCAATCAATTTCAAAAATGGTAAGAGTAATAAAATGCGCTCTTCGCCCCCCTCTTCGCTTATTCCGCCGGGCCATCGCTCTCCGATTACTTCTCTTCGGTCATTTGGTGGCGCCGATGTGTTCGTTCGTTTCGCACGCACACGCACGCACAATGAGCACCAAAGACGGATCGGGGCGGGTGGGTGAGCGCTTGTATCTTTTTTTTCTTGTACCCGACTGTAGCGGATGGAAGAGAGGATGCGGGGATGTGGATGTGTGTTCTCGCCCGCGCCGGGCTTTACACCAGGTTGTACTCGCGCAGATTCGACTGCAGTATCGTGTCCTTAACGGCGGCGAAGACGAACTTGATGTTTTCGGTATCTGCGAGCCAAAGCGGCAAACAAAACAAGAAGAAGTGTGTTAATAACTGATCTTTGATGAGGGGCGGGCGAGCTAGAATGCAGTTACCTTTCCGCTAAATTCTATCATAACCCAGTCCACGTATAATTAAGAAGAGGAGGAAGGAAGAGAAACTTCAATGCAGAAATTAGAAAATAAAACTTGGCATGCAAATCGCTTGAACTTAAGTCTAACATTGAAAAAAACCCAAACTTAATACACATAAAGAAGTAATAACATGCAACTTAAGCTAGATTGAATTCTTTTAACGCCGTTTGCATTATGGTATCTTTCACCGCACAGAAGACAAGTTTGATATTCTCCGTGTCTGTGGTCGAAACAAATCACACAAACAATCCCAGTAACATTATGCGAGACATGCAATTAATACGAACATTAAAAGATTAAAACCAAACATTTCAAAAACACTCGACAACTAATCGAAACTAAAAGAAAGCAAAGCGTGCAGATTAGGAGATCTTGGCGCGAATTTACCTGTGGCGCATGTGAAGTGTGAGTATATGATCTTTTCGCTGTCGGGGTTCAAATCTACGAACATCCGCAGTATGTGCTCCCTAGCGGCGATGGCGTCCCTTTGCGGACCTAGAAAGCGAAATCGACGAGCGCGCGCAACACGCGTGTCAAACTAATTCTCTCTCTAGCCTTACGTCTTACAAACTAGCATAATCAAAATAGCAATAAATATGTATCTGCAGGGCGAGGGGCGGGAATGCTGTTGCAGAACTAGCTAAAGAAATCGAATCGACCTGTAGCAGTCGTGAAATGCGCGTAGCACGAGCGCTCCGGATCCGGATTCTCACGCAGGTACTTCTTCAGCACGAACTCGCGCGCCTGCACGTGGTCTTGTTTTGGTCCTTTTTCCAACCGTTTACACAATGATATGATTACATAACAATCGTTTTTACATCTAAAAAAGAAGAAAACGTTGCGTACCATCGTATTCCGGAAAGTAGTCGACGAGATGCGAGTACATGATCTTCTCCTCGAGCAAATCCTTCTTGTTCAGGAAGAGGATGACGGACGAGTGCTGAAACCACGGGTACGTGATGATCGTCTTGAATAACGCCTTCGATTCTTCCATGCGATTCTGCAAACGGGAATGTATTATTACATGAATCATAAAGTGGGAAACAAGTAATGAGTACGCACCTCGTTCTCGGATTCGAATAAAATTTGGTCGTATTCACTTAAAGCGACGAGGAAAATGATGGAAGTAACGTTCTCGAAACAATGGATCCATTTCCTTCGCTCCGATCGCTGTCCGCCGACGTCGACCATTCTATATTTCATCAAAATTAAGTTAAGAATTATCACTGAGATAGGGAATAAGGTAGTACCGAAATATGATCGAGTCCAAGTCGAACGGATACTCGATGATGCCCGTCGTGGGCGCTCGTGCGCGAAGGATGTCCTGCTCCGTCGGCAGGTAGTCCGACGCTCGTATTCTCTCCAGGTCCGACAGATAACTACAAAATCACATTGGAATAAGTTCTCCTCGCCATGAGTAATACAAAAAGCACGTGATTTCCGGGCCGGCATATTGTTTGCATAAAATTCGGGACGCGCCCGCCGCGTAACAAATATTCTCGCAAAGTCTAAAAATACGCCGCACGCCTCTGCGAATGTTTACCAACACGTGCGCACTCACGCATTTCTTAACAAAAAAAAAGACCACAAAACTTACTATTTGGCAGAATCGGTGAGTTGGTACTCTCTCCGACGGTCGTAGCACTCTTGTATACCCGAATCGCTCCACAGGTCTTTGATGGCGTCCACGTAGGGATCCTCAAACGTCGTCACCGATTCAAAGTCAACCCCGCGAACCAACTCCGCCTTGTCCTGGTGACACATCCAAAGCAAGTATAAAACAACCAACCCTCAACACACCCCCGCCGTCATTGCAGTTCGGGGAATTGATGATACTGACGAATGGGTGGCTAATCATGACTCACCACATTATTGGGCTCGGCGTACTTGATCTTCAGCAGATCCATCGCCCGTATCATGCTCTGCATCGCCATGAAGATGTTCTGGTAGACGAGCTTAATGTAGCCGCGCTTATCGTCATCCGAATAGCCGGCGCCGTGGATGATGCGCATCTGCTTGATGAACGTCGATTTGCCCGACTCTCCCGTACCTAATTAACATATACAATTTTATTTCCATCAAGCACACCGTGGTGTGCTAATCCAATTAAACCGCGCGCCGCTAAGCCAATTAGGGCGCGTTTTTTTTTGTAAGTCTTCCAACTCACCGAGTAGGAGCAGCTTGAGCTCGCGACGCGCATCGCGCTTGTCGCGCTTCAGCTGACGCTCGATCTCCTGGTTGATGCGCTTCTGCTCGCGCACCTCGTCGGACTGGCAGCACGACATGGTCATGCTTTGCACGCTGCACCTGCTGGCGTACTGCCGACACCACCGCGTACTGCCGTGCTGCTCTCCTGCTTTGGCTGCTCGCTGACGATGACACAACCGCTACCATCCACCTTCCTCCGCTGCGAAGGCGATGTCAACGACGTCGCCACGTGCTGTTGACGGCTGCTGCTGCTGGTTGGGTGTGGTGGACGCCGGCGTCGCGTCGTTGCTGTACCACCATTCTCCTCCGGCGCGACCGACGCTGACGATGCCCACGGCGAGACTAGCACACTACTGCACCAGCACCACACTCATCATCAGCGCTAATCGCATTACGTCGGCGGCAACGCGCAAACAAGATTAGCGCCAGGGAAGGGAAGCCCCTGAAGGTTGGAGTTGTGAAGCTCCACACACGCCGCGCGCACTTCCTCCGCGGTGATGCAGCCGACGGGGGTGGAGCAGCGAGGGACGGACGTGCCTTCGACGAGGAGGAGGATGACGACTTCGACGACGACGACGGTCGATCGAGGTGTGTGTGGGTTTCTAGCCGGCCATCATCGGGGTGGGATACACGCTTAAACACACACACACACACACTAGCGCGCGCACGTATTTGATTTCCGCCCGCTGCGAACGGACGGACGGCCTGATGCACCACCCTCCCCCCGGGTTGTGCGTGGAGCACGTAGATGCGGGGAGCCGTTGGTGGTTGGTGTGGGGTTGGTGCAAAACGCGAATGCAAGTAGTTTGGTTGCGCGCACCGGGGCGGTGGATATGCAATACTTGCGTGTGGGTGCCCCTGGTTATTCTCGTGTGCGTGTGTGGGAGAGTGTTTCTCCACTGGCCGCACTCGGCACACGAACGCGAAACGCGGCCGGTAAGCGATAGCCCTACGGTGAGGAGGACGTACCAAGGCGACAACACCACCGCGACCACGACGACGACGACGACGACGACGGCGAGTGGAGGAGCAACCGCCTTATTCGCAATATGGCGCTCCGCTGGCTGGCTGACTGCTGGCTGGCGCTTGCGCTGGGTGGCGGCGGTCGGCGGCGGCGGCGGCGGCGCCGCACCCAAACGCGCATGACCGGAAGGCGACCGGCGGGCCTCTTCCCAAAACTTACACCCAAAAAAAACGAAACATTTTCATGATTTTTATACCAAAGATCGATTCCTTTTCTGGTTTTCAAACTTGTTCCATTCCAACTTGTTTCGTTTACTTACGAAATTTGTTACACGGATATTATTGCAAAGTTTTTGGCAGTGTTGCAAAGAACACGCAAAACGGGGAGAAGATTGTTTAGAATGCTTAGATTTTACCGGTCGAATATTATTCATACTTACAATAATAATAAAAGTTGAAATCGAAAAATCGATACCTGAAAGAAATCATAGTTAGGCAACTATTCCTACAACACTGTATATACAGTGTGTCCGTGGGTACTACTTTGATTTTGCTGAATGCCGCTTGACAGGTCAGCGGTCGGTCTCTCTCAATCCCACTTATGCGGAAGTAATGAGTGGAAGTGAGAGAATTAACTGGGTGGTGTTTAGTTTCCTGCTGAGCTGTCAAGCGTTGCAAAAAACCATATTTTCGGGGGAGAAAAAACGACCAGTGTGGTTTTGAATGCTCCAATTTCTATAATTATATTATCAACAGCGCATTTAATCATTTAATAATACACGAGAGCAAGAAATTGGTAGCACGAGAAAGAAAAATCAAACTAAGAGTAGTAAACTTAAAAAATGAACGAATTTCTTCCATCTCATTTGTGTTACACAGTTTTGCTTGTCGTCTTCCGCATTTCCACCTACTCGCCTCTTTTTTTTTCTCTCGCCCAACTCAATCGTCGCTAATTGTAGGAGAGAAAAAAAAAACGAACAAATCACGTGTTGTGCATCTTTGGATGTACAGATATGTTCGCGAAAGTAAACTATTTACAACATATCGTACTCGCTCTTTCTACGTTTTTGTTTTGTTTCTCATTCCATTCCATTCCACACCTCTTTCGCTCTCTCACTCAGAGGAAAGAGTGTCCTGCTGGATGTGAATGAATGAAATGCACATTAAATGTAATCCCAATTGTTTCACGAATGAAATGAGTTTTTTCTTGTGTCGTGTTGTGTGTGTGTGTGTAGAGGGGTGGCAGGGAGGTATCATCGTATATGTATACAACACCATTACGAGAGTTGTTTTTGATGATTTTCTACAATCTTGCATACATCGAAAAATTTCCTGAGCTACAAACTCTCTTCTCTTCTCTTCTCTCTTCTCTCGCCGAGTGAATACTCTTAATGATTCGTTGGCAATGGCATCGGAATCAAATCGATGCAAATAACACACATATTGGGTGGGCATGGAGGGGAGGTTGCGTTGGGTTTGGGGATCTACTCTCCCTTCCCTCCTAATTTCCCCCGCCGCGCTCAATTTCAACCAATCGAATCGACACGATTGATTGGCCAATAATGTATGTAATCAAAGACAGAGAATTAGTGTGACGATTCTTTTTGTACTCCTTCCACTGCATCTCTATGTGAATACACAAGTAGTATTTTAATTACGACACGCATATTTATATAAACAAAACGTTCGCATTCGAATTATCATCGCAGCAAACACACACGCGCACACACACACACACCAACAACAACATTATTGTTGATCGCAGATTGGTTTGTTTCCATATTATAACAGTAGTAATTAGTGTCAGTTGTGTGTATACAATATGTTTCTGCTGTTTTTTTCTCTTCTTCTGTGAACCTTAAGCTTATTATCAGAGAGATCATTATTAGTATATTTAATAACCGCTACTATATGTATAATATTTATATCGTAATCATAATGATAATAGTAATAATAATATTGTAATTCTAAAAACAAAAAAAAAATCCGGGTTTGAGGAGAAAAACCTAAAAGGATATCTGGCGGGGGGATGGTGAAGGGGAAGCATTGTGTAACCTGTCTATGAAATAGCAAAAGAATAATCGTAAACTACACAAAGAACTGACAAAAACTCGGTGCATTTGACACACCAAAGAAAGAAAAAAGGAATACGATTCCATCCGCAACTATTCCCTCCTCCCGACAAACGTTCTTTAAACGTATTTTAGTTAATATTAATAATTAAAAGAGGAGATGTGGAGTCCCTCGATAGGAACCAAGCTATGTGGTCGTTTTCATATCACAATTCTGTTATTCATCCCTCGCGCCCGAATTCCGCCCACACCTACCACCCGCCTACCGACAGACTTCATCCACCCTCATTCGTGGGCGTCGAGACGGGCGCGGGACGGGAAAGAACGCAACCACGATCGCAGCAATTATTTTAATATCAAACCGACGCGCGAACCAATCAAAAACTTGCAGAATTTTTGATTTATGTACAGTGTATGTTTGTTGAGGGTTTTGGTGGTGTGTTGCATGTACGCGAAAGGAACCAAAACAATAAGAAAAGAAACAATACTCAAATTCGATGGCTAAACTATAGTAAGCAATTTTTGGGGCGACGCGCTCCGCTTTTGTTTCGTGTGTGTGGGGGTTGCGCATTGATTCTCCGATCGCATTGAAACTGCTGGATGAACACATGTTAAATAGATAAGTTTTGTCCAATGATTTCGCATTTCCCGAAGCTCGGGATTCAATTTTTTGTAGATTTCTTGTTTTAAGCAGTCTGTGGCACACTTAGCAACCCGATGGATGCTGCCACTGTTCCTGCTGCTGGTGGTGGTGGTAGTGCTGATGGTGATGAAGGGGATTGGTGTGGTGCTGGTGGTGGGGTTCAGCTCTGCTTGACGCGTTTCCGCGGCGGCCCTATAGGAGGTATCTGTTGCGTGGCGAGCGCGCGAAACGCTTCGGCGATGAGGTGCGGGTGCGTTTGAATCATCGACTTCCAGCCGGGCGTGTCCATCACGTCCGTCGCATGTCTACAAATCAAACGTACCATTAGCAAATGCTCTTTCAAAAGGTATAGCAAGGGGTTTGTTGGCTTACGTGTTGATGAAATCTATGGCCTGCGCCTTCAGCTGGTCGGCGCTGTGCAAGTCGGCGAGGATGAGAATCTCGGCGGCGTTGTCAATCGACAGATTCGTGCAGAGCGCCTCCTCGCACATCACTTTGAGTCGCTCCAACGCGTACTACAAACCAACAAATTGAGTACCTCACGTATGAAACCAAACGCGCATACATACCTTATCAGCAGCAGCGAGTAAATCATCCGCCATCTTCTCGAGATTCGACGCCTTGCCCGTGTAAATGAAGCGCAGCATCTCGCGCAGCACCTCGTGGTCGACGTCGGTGATGTCGACGCGATTGTGCTTGCGCTCCTCCATCTCGTGCTCGAACATCGCCTGAAAGACGGGGCTGCGCGCCGCCAGGATCGACTTGTGCGCCTGGAACTCGCGCCCCGAGACGGAGAGCGTCACATCGCTGAACTTTTGGTTCTCGAAGAGCAGACCGAGGTCGTCGGATAGCCGGCATTCGGGCACTTTGAATTGCACTGTGTTGGACTGCCCGGAGATGTTCACGCTGTCCGCCACTACGCTCACCTACAAAAAAAAAAGCATTGCACATTTCAAATCTGCATAAGGAATGCGGTGACGATTTAATTAATCAGGCACGTTTCTTTCTTTCCTTTCCGTGTCACGTTGCCGAGCCGACTGACTGCGAATGAGCGGAAAGGTTGCGATCGTTAAATGGTTCGGCCGTTTTCCTTGGAAGCACATTGCGCGTAGCAACTACATTACTACAAGGAAATTTATTCATCATACTGTTGATGATGATGGCAGATTGCAATTTCGATTGGAACGCACTGTAGTATGCCTCACCGATACAATGTTACGACAATTGTGTGTGGTGCGCCGTCGATATAATAAACATAATAATAACAATTGTTGAAGGTTGATAATCGTTTCGAAACGCGCCAAGACAATACAAAGACTAATTTAAACAAACGATTAGAAATATAACACAAGAGCGCGATTGTCAATTCGATCGATACGCACTAAATACGCGATTAATTCTATGTTAATCATTCGAGGAATGTGTAAGAAGATTAAAACACGATAATAACCCTGCTTGATCATAATAATTATTCAGGTGCGTTACCATTGTGATTAAACGATGACAGATTGCGAGGCAGAGGAGAATGAATGACAGCCTTAGAAAAATTTACCAAATGAATCTCACCTCGAGCTACTTAACTCGTTATTATTCAATTAATAAGAAACCGGCCAATTACGAACGCACTGTAGGATGGTTAATTAAAATGTTGGTGCAAAAACACATGCAGGATAAGATTTGCAATGTGTTCGTTTCCCATTAAACGCCAGGCACTCCTACACTCATACAATCGTTCCATTTAATCGTGACATTTAGGTCACAGCGCGGAGAGTAAACGACGGCGCATTAGCATTATATAATTGTTTTATATTATTCGCGCTGCAAAGCACTTTTTTTTAATCGCGCGCGCATACGTTTTGAGGTCAAGTATTTTCGAATAAAACTACATACAGGAATTCCTCGCCATCCCGATGCATGCAATTCAACGTGAACACGCGCTAATTTTTCACGTTTTCGCCAACGAGACACCGACGTGAACGTTCAAACATCGGGATCGTCAACGTGACCGACTCCCGCGGCGCCCACCCCCGCGCCCTCATAACTACTATGTATTTCCGTTCACATAACATGATTGAAAATGGCAATAATTGGATATTGCGCACAATAATTAGATCGGCTTACACCTGGTGTGTTTACCTCGCAAAAGATGGTGAGTTTGTCGTCGGGCAGCAAGCCGTTCGCCTCGTCGAGGAGAAAGTCGCGGCGGATGAACTTCTTGAAGCCCCAGTCCTTGCCCTGCACGAAGCGGTAGGCGCGCTGGCTCTCCATCGCCTTCGTCTCCTCGCGCTTCGCGTTCAGTATGCTGAATTTGAACTTGGCGCGCACCTCGCTCTTGTTGCAGGAGACGAGCAGCAGGTACAGCGAGAGGTAGTCTTTGCTCTCCTCGTCCAGGCCCTTTGGATTCACTCGCAGACACCTAACAAGAAAAATATGTTCAGTCATATTGTGGACGGCATTGTATGTATGGCGATGATTATGTAGCAAGAATGAAGAAATACAAGCGAGGAGAGAAGAGTGAAGAGGTGCGTCACGCCGACGCGCGGTGACACCGTTTTCGCGACTTGACACAATTTTCATCATCATCATCATCATCATCATCATCATCGCGCAATATACACCGGAGCAAACAATTCATAGCTTTCATATTGTTTCTTTGAGCTGCATGCGTTGATATTATTGAGAAAAGGAGACATGCTGACTTACCACTTTAATTTATCATTGGCGCCGGCTGAAAACGTTGAGGACTTGAGCACCTCGCCCATCTCTTCGCGGCAGAAGCTGAAGTTGTTGATCGTCCACATGTAACTGAATTTGACTACTTTCACCTGAAAGAAACACAAGCGCACATGAGCCGGCGTTGGAACCAGACAATCCGCGCGCGCAAAGCACATTGAACAGTGGTGCACATACATCGTGGTACATTTCGACTACATGAGGTTGACCACAGTTTAAATGAAAGATGCGTTCCGGCCGATAGCGGGCCATCGTTTCGCGCAACCGCCGGCGAATCGCCGCCACCGACATCGCAAGATACTCCACGATGCCAATAACACAACGACTAAATAATGCGAAACACCAACTCGAATGACTCGAATGACGACTAGAGACCGACGTGCACAATGGCGACCGGGTGAAACATATGCCGTGGTGTAGCTTGAAAAAGTGAAAATTTCGGTTTCCGGCAAGAGGGCGCTGATGTACAATAGCCCCATGGCAAGGCATGGCAAGGCATGGCTGGCCGTAGTGCAAATAATACGTGTTCCCCGAAACGGGGCGACATGGGGGAATAGGGGTACGTACCTGCGTGTAACACCAATTTTCGGCGACGGGCGTGTTGACTTCCTGAGGCGGCGGGCTCGGCACGCGGCTCACGGCCATGCTGCTCGTCGAATGCAGATTGGAGCTGACTCGTGCCGTCTGAGCGGTCGAGCAGTCACTCACCACCGGCAGCCTGCAAACCGAATCATTCGCCATCTTACTAAGAGTAACAAATCATTAATATGGAGTATTTCGACGCCGATACAAAGATTCGATTAGGATATCAAAAAGAAGAGTTTGACAAATGTCAC
>JARJDR010009646.1:0-43696 GCA_030264135.1 Myllaena sp. GC000078 | reverse complement strand
ATTTTAAGATTTTTGAAGCTGATGTGACGATGTTTCCTAATTCGTACCTCCGTGGATTTCCTAAATTGTACCACCACATTAATAGAATGAACTGCTTCTTCTTACATAAATTAGATCGAAAATATTGAGAAAATAAAAAACAAGGTGTTGCGAAACGTTTAAAGTAAAAGCAAGAATAATAATGATTGATTTCACAAAATGCTTGAAATTTAATCTTTGGATACATGATGTGTGTGCAGGAGTTTCCAGCAAAACAAAAAATATTTTTGCACTGATTACAAATTGATATATTAATAAATAAACGAGTTTGGTAACTGTGTGTATTGGTTATCATCAACAATACTGTTTATACGCAGTAAATTCCCATAAATCCTAGCGGTACGATTTAGGGGATTCTGTGGTACCATTTAAGGACCCAGGTTCCTGAAATCGTACCGTTTACACTTTTTTTAATAATTTTTTTCAAAATAATTTAATCAGATTTGTGTAATTTGTTTTCGATAAATATACTTAGTTTTAACTGCTGATTCTCTTGATATACATAGTTTAAATATTTACGAAAAATTCTCCGATTTACAGCCACTTCTTCTTAGCGGGTACGAATAAGGCACATTTTCCCTATAAGGGTATAAGGGCTATATTGCGACGAAGGACAATCGGCATATGCGGAATAATGGGTCGTTTCGGTGCGTCGCAAATTTACATTTCATATTATGGTTGATTATCGGATGTAATCGCATCGACAAATATGCAAATATTATTTCAACGCTGTATGTGATGTAGGACTCGTATCGTATTGACTCTGTGCGAGCTCTGCAATTTCGTTTCGATTCGCCATTCCTTTATTTTCCCGTATTTCACAGCCGTATGCAAAAAACCAAAAACCGGAGCATTATGGGAACTGGCAATATACCTATACTACTTGTACATCGGCGATATTTGAAGCAGTTTGCCAAAAGTGCCGTTTTTTTCTCGCTGGCTCTCATTTGTATACATAGCTGTACATTGTCGTGATTTGTTTATTTAAGCGCTGACAAATTTGACTAAGTATATCAACTATTACATATACCTAAGCGTAGAACAGTTTTATTTCGTGTTGAATCGAGAATCCGGCGCGGAAGATTTTCGGTTGAGTTGGCGTTTGTTGAGTGCAGTCGATCACGTAATTGATTTAATTCCGTGCGACCGACAATGTCGGAGCGATGACGCAATGACGGACACGCCGATGACCGCCAATATGCCACCGTTTTGTGTTTGGTCTCGTGCGTGTGGCAATGACCTGATCATCACATTTTCTAAATCGGTCCGAATTTAAACGCAATTTTCCGTTCTTGCGCTGCTAGTATTGTTTCTCATGGCTCTCATGCAGTAGCTCACACATGTGGATGGACTATGGTACAATTTGTTTGATGTTTTGTTTGCGCTTGTAAATGACTTAATCTGTGAGAAGCTGCTGCTGCTGCTGTTGTTGTTGTTGTTGAACTGAAATTGTTGCCGTTGATGTTTTTCTTCTTCCTGTGCACCGAATTTTAACGACCGGGGTAATTAATAAACCGCCAAGTGTATGGAATTCAATTAATCCGTGTTTTTCACCGGCCTGCAAGTGCGAGTATGTTGAAAAGCGAATCCCGCCGAATTAAACATGACGAATTCAACGTGAATTTCATTTCCACGGCAACGCGGCAGATTTAAGTGCTTCTAACTTCATAATACGTAATAATTTCACTCTCCTCCGAGCATGATGTGTGCGGCACCGCGGTACGACGCACATACGGTTGGGCTCATCACTCTCGCGAGCGAAGGATTCGTTTCGGTCTTCAATGCGTGTGCGTTCAAGCATCGTTGAACTCTTTTATTCACGACAGACGTTTAATAGAAAACACAACGACGACGCGAGCGCAACCGCGACGACGACGACGACGACGACAGGCGATCAGAAACCACGTTCTCCGCCACGCATGTGATGCTTAAGCTAAAGCAGCTTAGCCTCTCTTCTAAACTGCGTGTGAGAGTCCTGTGGATGTATGTGGCGTGTGTTTCCACCATTTTAATGGTGTTTTCATTAATTACCATTAACCTTTGGGAAAAGTATAGGCACGGAGGGAAAATGAGAGTTTATTGCCTTTTACTTAATTACGCAGCGCGCGAGCACAACGGCGAGAAGAGCAGTAATCGAGGCGCTGCGCTGCTGCGTTGTTGAATTGCGCTGTTCGTATTTTCATTATGCCCGCCTTCGTGCGGATTGCAACGCAATTGAATTAATATCAAAACCGGGCGAGTTTGAGGTGGGTGCGTGAGGTGATTTGTAGCATTTTGTTCCGGAGAGCCTTGCTAATTATGCAGCGGCGAATCGATTTGCAATATGGCTGCGTTCTTTTTCATTCACCTGCTGCTGCTGGTTTGCAATGCCTAGGTTTATTTCAATTTCTCGCAATCGTTAAACGAAAATAAATGCCTCAAAATTACTTTTCTTCTTTTAGTTTCCGCGGTGCGTGCGCGCAAATCCGCGAGCGAGCGGTTTGTCGTCGTCGACGTCGGTCGTCGTCATCGGTTGTTCGTTCGGTTTGAAAAGTTTTAATTGGAATTTACTTGATGCTTGCTGCCAGCCAGCCAACTTCCGACCGCCGCCTACGTCGCGAAATGGGGAATTGATGGAAAGCCCTAACTTTAATTTCAATTACGCGAAAATTCCGCAAATATGCGCATTCCGAATGGGACACACACAGAAATAAAAACGGTGGCCCGTCAATCATTAACCCACTAGAATGTATATACACTTAAACACTTATTGAAACTTATGGATTTTAATTGGGTTCTTTTTTTATGCGAAATGTTACATTCAATTACGTGCGTTTAAGATTACCTGACCTATTGTTATGCATAATTTTTCTCAATCCAACGACATTGTTACTATTTTCATGGTGGTTACTTATTGTATTGTTGTGGATGTGTCGCACGCTCTGTGTGAGAGACACATAATTGACACGTTTTATTTCAATGCATTCCGCGCGAGCGGCGTGTGGCATTCGTGAACTAGTTTCGTCCGCGCGGAATATTATGTGATATTTAATTCCATTTGCCGACTGGCATGAATGTAGCTGTTTTGCGCATCAAACAGCGTGCCGATAAACGGTGTGACATAAACGAGATGTAATAAAACCGTGGGGAAATCCTAATAGAGCGCCATTTACACTAAATATATTTAAAATTTGGAGAGAGCAGAATAACGGTTGGTTTGCATTTGCGCCGAAAGCTCAAACTATGTTGGAGGTGGAGGAGAAGGAGGAGGAGGAGGCGCGGAAAAAATTTCAATTATCTGATGCAATTCGTTCGCGTTCGCGCGGCGCATGTACAATCGGCTAACAAGCATCATGCGTATCATACCCACCTTGTTTTGCCATCATTACCGACAACACCATTCGGGCGATGCATCGACGCTACGGGACCGCGCGAACGAGCGATTGCGTAAAAATTAATTATCGAATGAAAAGGCGGGGAATTAAGGAGCCCATGCGCACGCGTGCACATTCCTCTCCATTGCGCGCACGCGGGGCATTAATTGCATTACATCCACACCGTGTCTTGACGACTTGCATGATACCGACAGCACCGGGCCCAGTCCGTCGTCTTTTTTAAAGATGCTCATTAATCAATTTCAATTTTCCCATTCTCCTCAGGAGCCAAGCAGCTAGCTCCTTGCGTTCATTACGATACTTTGTATTTATTATGAGTAATAATAGGGTGGATGTTGGTGCCTTTCTAAACTACTAATTCACCAAATGGTGAATTAAATTAGAGTATCATGTGTGGGGAAATCGCAGGATTTGGAAATTAAAAAAAAAAGCCAGCAGAATGCAACAATAATATGAGAGATTACTTCACATGCCGGCGGGCGAGACAAAAACTCATTTTCGACACTCCATACTCCATCCATCCACACGCTGTCTGGTAACCGCATTTCATCTCATCATTGTCATCATTTTCTCTCGTTCGTTCGCTTCGTTGTGCTATCGAAAACAACGCCAATTATGTCACGACATGTGACTTCTCATCATCTCCACTCTTGACGTGCACTCGAGCCGCACATCTCGCATTTATTAACTTTAACGGTGCGCAAAGCGCTCCATGTATTATGTAGTGCGCATGCAAATCTAAAATCCTTCGAAAACGAAACGTATAAAGCAGCGACAACTCAATTCTGTTGCGTTGCGTTGCGTTGGGCAAACAGAAAATTTCGTTTTAATTCCACGCCGCTATCCCAGCCATTATGTCAAATTACAAAAGTGTAGGTTTTCGGGCCGTTAATAAAATCCACATCGCATGCGACCGACGACGACTGCTGATTGACGACGAGAAGATGGATGAAGAGACGCGCACTTCAGCGGCGAAGGATATCACCCGCGAGCGCTGTGCGTTTGATTCAGGTTTAGTGGGTTATTAAGATGTAATTATCAACGAGAAACCCAACCGCACACAGGCGCACAATACGAAAAAGAACGAAACGATGACAATCTTTTCATATAATACAAATGGGTAAGATTGCGAAACACACGTTCGTTGGCTTGTTGAATTTGTATTTCGGAGAATGGCGGTCAATTATAACAGTAATACTGGTAGGTAGTGTATTGTTGGGTGAAATGCGAAATTTTTCGCGTATTGTTCGCACCGGTGACATATGTTGGTGCGATTAAGGCGTTTACACTATTAAGCGTGCGATTATGATACGTAGGCGCCGAAAAACTCGCCAAGCCGGAAGATTAACGGTCCAACCGGGCGCGCACGCATATGGTTGACATCTTGGCCCAGCGAGACAAATCGTATTGTCTTATTCCGCCGCCGCCGTCGCCGATTTGAAAGAACATACCGTTAATATTTCCCGAATCAATCATTTAATGCGGCGCTGAATTTGGTGTCAAATGGGCAAAAAGGTGAATGGTGCAATCCAATTCATTCTCCGTTTTTCCACGCTCGCCGTTTTGTAATTTCTTCTTCAACACCAGCTTCACCAAGAGGAGAAGATGAAAGTTCCGAGAAATATGACAGTAAAAGAAATATGATTCGAATACCGCAAAAAAAGCGTACCGCAATTAAATTAAAGCCGCTCTCGTGAAATACTCTGAACACCGAGACACAATCGCTGATTGTCGTGTAATATATTTCTAAATGAAACAAAAAGCGCGTTTCGGCAATAATCCTTCCTCGAAGTGATAATATGAAGCGAGAGCGCGAGTGCGCGTTCGACGCCTAATTGAATTTCGAAATGGTGTCTCCAGCGACGCGTGTCGATGGTGATGTGTATCTCTTGCCCATCCTGGGATCTGGGATGCTTATCCCAAATGCATTCCACGCCCGCTGGCTGGAAGCTTAATCATAAATTCAATTTTGTGGTTTGAATCTAATATAGTCTATATGTATATATCTGATGCGGTTTTTCTCCGAGATTCACATCGGCATCAAGGCGATAGTACTAATTATGCGCCCGCCCGTGTGTGCATTTTTGCAGCGCGCGGCTATAATTAGAAATAAACGGTAATATCCGACGCCGACGACATTGACGACAGACATGTAACAAATTCCGTGCGGCGTGAACCTTGTCTGGGTCAACAATTATTCCATATGTGTGTAGGCTGCGACCGACGACAGTTACGATTATACCCAACGTGTCGAAGTTATTATTGGGCGGCGCGCTTTTTATTCGCTGGCTGACCAGCAAGCGCGCACAAGCGCGGCGTGCGGTGGGAAATCTGAAGGAAGTGGCAGCAGAAGAAGAAGAAGAAGCGAAGCGGTGTGGGTTCCGTTTCGCGCATGATTTATGATCGTTGCTAGCTAGCTAGCTAGAGCTCCGCCGCGTGCCGATGCAAAAATGTTGCATATGCGAATTTGTTCGGGGCGCATTCATTGCATTGCGCTGATGCTGAGGAAGATAAAGCAGTCGACTTCTTCGACGTCGACGTCGGAGTCCACGACGAAGAAGAAGAAGATGAAGAAGAAGAAGAAGAGGATCCCTAGCCACAATTACAATCGGCCCGGCGCAGTCAGCCCAGCGCGCATATTATTCATGGAAATCGTAATAATATAATGAACGTCGTGCTAATAAATTATTGAAGCTGCGGTGGGAGTGCGCGGAAAAATCGGCGCTGTACCCATCATCATCGGCAAGCCTACAAACCAACTGTTTCAGTAATTAGCGGGCCCGTATCGTTTTCTGCGGTTAATAATATCACCAAAAATAGGAAGAGTTCAAGCAAGCATTGGCAGGATAACAAACAAAACTAATTCGGATGCGTTGGAAAGGTACTTTTTGATAGATTGAAAATAACGGTTTTTGCAGCAGCAACAACAACATATTGCATTGGCATGTCGACACATACCTAATGCGTAGCTCGAAGGTTTCAAAGCTGAGCTACCGACCGAGACAATTTGCTGAGCACGCGCGACCGGGCCGTTTCAATTAAAAACGTTTCAATTACATGCCAATTTCGATTCCACCGTCATGGAGTAGCACCCTGGGCCACCGGCCAAAGATTTATGTTATTAGCGTTAAATTGCGCGTATTTCATAGGCAACGCCATGAAATTGCAAATTTTGCGCAGCGAAAATCGTAATTTTTCAGCAGCGTAATCGCCTTGGTGTGCGACCGTCGCGAATTTTTATCGGCAAACAAAACGTCAATTAGCAGCGAAATAAATATGCAAACATGTCATCCGCACGTGGCCTATTCATGGGTATCAAATTTAAGTCTGCTGCCCGGCCGGTCGGTCGGTTAATTTAATGCGACAGGACGGATGGGAATTTAATGAACGGCGAGCGGGCCCCAAACGCCGTATAAATAATTGCAAAACGTATGGCATTCATGGGTATCAGTGCGTTGGTCGCGTCGCGCGCATAGTATAATATAATAAGTCGGTATAAATTATATGCGTGCAGACGAATCCCGGATTTGTCCGCATCATTGTCAAACGTTGTTGATTCTAGCTAGCCATACGCATCCAGTGGGTAATAATGCGTCGTGATGTAAATTAGGCAAAGCGCGTATCGAATTATCGCGCCACCGCCCGCCTCGCCGTCCCGTCCGTTTTATTTATGGGTCAATTTAATTTAATTATGTCTTTTTCACTTAATTCCCACCGCATGAATTTGGCGCGCTGGCTGGTGTTTAAATCACATCCGAATTAATTTCGGTTCATTGATATTATCGCTATTTATGCAAATTGGACGTAATATGTGTTTAATTAATTTTTTAGCCATTAATGCCGTTTCATAATATTTTTACGTTTGCTTTGACGGGTGATGTCCATCCGCATGCTGTCCGAGCTGATAATCTCGGCTCGGTTAATGCAAGCACGCTTACTACCGAAGTATATGCAAAGCAGCGCGCGCGGAAAAAAAAGCGCACGCGATCTGAAAATTGAGATAATACCCTGACGCACAAATATGATGCAGGTGGATTCGAGACGAGGCGAAGGAAGAAATGAGTGCATTTGCATCGCGCAACTTGATAAGTAATAACTCATCGATGTTGCTGCTGCTGCTGCTGCTGCTGGTGCGGTGTGTTGCGTTGTGCAACACCATACGAAATGTTCAATTAGCTGCCGTGGCGGTGCGATGATGAAATTTACAAGAAGGAACAAATCATCGGGGCCGCTTGCGAACAAGTGTGAAACAAATGAAGAAATGAAAGAAACACGCACACGCACGCAGGCAGCGAATAGAATATTAGCAGCTATTTTGTGCTTTTAGATGGATGGGATGCGCACAATGATATTGATCAGTACTCATCTTCCTCGTCTTCTTCTTCTTCAGCGTGCTGAGCTTGCTTGCTGCACGCACGCATCAATGAATTTCGAAGATGACGAATGCGTTATTTAGATGAATTTCTCTATTAAGCGCCATCCAAATTGATTTTATCATGTCGCACACATGCATTTCGTCGTCATCTTCAATTTACAAATCTATCGCGTTCAATAATGGCTCTTCATCAAGCGGACGGGCACGCAAGATGCTAGTTTCTCACCGTCATCAAGCAGCGCGCCTAATAAATCATCATTATGTCACACCATTGCCATTGGGCGGCGCGCCGCAACCGAATCCTTCGATTTAATTAGCTGCCGCGCGCGCGCGCGATATATCTACTAGCTAATTGTCTATGTAGGAAATTTGTCATTCGACTAAATACGACACTAATCGGCGGTCGCGTTTTAAAACGTCGATTGATTAATACGCCGCCGCGCGAGATAATGAAAAATCTATTTGGGGCGATGTTAATCGATACACGCGCAATATATTTTTATACCCGCTAATTATGTGTAATTTAATTTGATTAATTGCCGCCGCTGCCTGTTGCATCCAATCACAGACCACCCAAAAATTGCACTCGGAATCAATTTGAATGCCGCCGATGGTGTTGCATTGAGGCGGTGCGCTGCGGATGATGTTATGCAAGATGATGAGATTGTAATTAATGTCCGGTGGCAGGACGCGCGCTGGTCCCGCGATTTACACACGCTGTCTTTTGCGCTGTCAATCAATCCCAATCATGCCGCCTTTTAATTGCGTTGCGGCTGCTAAATACCGGCTCTTTCTCGGCTTTTTATTGGAATGCGGCGCAAAATAATGCTTCGATGGATGCCGCGAGATGCGGTCGAAGGTCGTAAGTAACCGCGGAGACAATATCGATATCATGAACATTGTGTTCGCGCGGGGCATCGTTATTCGCGACCGCCCCGCGCGCCGGATTGTCTAATCAAGGCATCGATTTTCGAAAGGCGTCAATATATCTTTCGCAACAAAAGTGCCAAAAGGCATGGCACGAAAAATCAGTTTGTACAATTTTCAAAGCACACATACAACATGTCATCCGGGCGCGCGATACGATCGGCGTTCGGCGGTCCGTAACGAGGACTTATTCAATAATTCCGTACCGAATTTTCCTTCGAGTCATCGTAAATATGCCGATCTAAAACATATTCAATAAGTACGCGCATTTTTTTCCTTCTTCTTTACTTCACGCGATCACGACTGGCCGTCTGTAATCGATTGTGTAATCGGGCGTGATTGAGATCTTTGCCTTTCGATAGGTAATTACCCAACTCTTCGCCGTCGTGGGTTAATAAAAGTGAAATTAACAGTCGCTGGATGTCATGTGTGAGTGCATGTTTCTTTTGATCGTGGCGGATAAGCCCATCGAACAAAGAAGCGCGCGCTCGTCGTACAAATTAATTTTCTTCTTGGCGCTGCTGCTGCTGCGGAGATGGCCATCGTGTGTCAACTGCTGTTGGCTGCGCGCGTCGAGCAAAAGCATTTACGAGCCCATCTGAATTTAACGACGACTCTGCGCGCGCGGTGGCATTCGAAAAACGGCAGTGACGAGATTAATTTTGTCATCCGCCGTTTCTTTTTGCCGCGGCGCACGCCGATCAGTGTTTTAGTGGGGAATTAATGAACCAATAAATCGGCGAGCGGGAAATGACGTAACGCACTTTTACAGCCGACCAGTGTGTTCGGGTTGGCCGTAAAATTAAATTAAACTAATCCTTCGCCACTTGCTTTCGTTTTTCGGTGCGCACGCATGTAGGAATCCGTGGAATTTTTGCCCTCGCAAATTTTTGCACGTGTTCCACGGCATAAATCATGCATGTTTATTACACGACGTATTTATTTGCTTACCGTTAGGTTGGGCGAAAAAATTAACACGGTTTTTGTAAAGCGAATGATTGTGCTATGAATATTTACGCAATCAACGTAAAGCGGAGTGATTTGCATACCGGAAATTGCACATTTTCGTCAATAATGTCTTCATTTGCGTTTTATTTCAATTCCTGCTTGTATTTATGGCTGCTCCTGCGTTGCCGTTTGGTATGTCGTCGGTATCTAATCCTTTGATATTTGATAGACGCACGACCCGTCCGCTTGCATGCAATTGTGTTCGATGCGCGCATGTCGACAAGTGAAATGTGTCCAGCTGCACTGCAACAACAACAACAACCAAGTTGCCAACACACCGAAATGCATCCGGATGCGCCAAATGCAAGGTGAATGTGATTTATGATGCGATAGGCAACAATTTCCATGGCAAAAATTCGCGCGGCGCGACGTAGGGGAAATATTGCACGCGTTACATCCACGCATCGAGCGCGGCGCGGCCGTGCAAGAACAAGAACGAGGAAGTTGCTCACCGGCAACAAACACCGAAGGTGATATCATATCGCATTCGGTCGTTGTATGTAGTCTCCTGGTAGTACGTACATACATTGCGCCCGAGAGACACACGCATTCGATACGTATCTATATCGCTTCATAATATGTTCTTGCGCTCGCGCGACCGCGCGTGCTCTCTTCCGTTTGCTTGCGACCAAAAACGCGAACATAACATCTCTTCGTCATCTGCATCCCATGTTACCAACTCACGCTTGCTTCGTCTTCTACTTCTTCTTCTCCGGTGATGTTTGCCATTCGCGTTTGTTGGTAATAATCGCAAGCGGCTAAATATATTATTGAGATGATCCTTGGATCTTGGAAGATCTCTAATCTGGCGGGAGGCCTTCAAAAGGCCAGAGAACTATGCGGGGAATGTGGTGTTTTACTTTTTAATTTTCGAATTGAGTTGGCACTCATATTTTACCTAATTACCCCCATTGTCTTTGTTTATGGGGGTTTAGTGCATTCGAACGGTACGGCCAGGATAATTACCGATTGGCCAAATTTACAACTGATTTGAATAGGAAATGATGCGTTTGGACTTGGAGCTTTCGTATATCTTTTGCATCTATTCCTTGCATATGCATTCATTCCTTTTGATGCTGTTCACTGGAATGTGCTCGTATTTCGAAACATTTTAGTCGTGTATGAAAACACGAATCGGTTGTTACTTCTTGTTATAAACGGGCGCGCGTTTTAGCCTTTTACAACGAGCGCGCCACGCGTATATATACATACGTACAAGAAGTGGAGAAGAAGAGTACAAGTATGTACGGATATCGTCCGAGAGATGCGAGAGATATACCGATTTAGATTTGAGATTATCGCTCGGACGCAAACGGCTGTTGCTGTAGCAGCGGCGGTGGCGGCGGCGCGGATAATATAAATATAACGGATTCGAAATAAACTTTTAAATTTTATGTTGCACGTCCGCGACGGACCGACCGACCGACGGGCGCGGATCGACAGCGCAGATATTGTGCGGTGCTGTGTTGTGCGCACTTGTAAATACTCGTGTAATCGTTTAGAAGTACGCCGCCGCCGTCGACCGTTCACGATTATGATGATGATGATGATGCCCGATGCTCATGCTGATGGTGGTGATCAAAGTGAAAAAATTGTTATCGGAGTTTAACGCCGAGCCAGAAAAAAAACACACACACAACCAGCAGGAATGTTTCTAGCCGTTTCTCTGTAGGCGTTTATTTAATAACCTTTTGCAAAAATAAATTAGCAGTGAGGGTAAATTCAATTTCATCTCGCCGCCCATTGCGTAATATCCAATAAAACACGAAATAAAGTAATCTATGCCATCCATCTATTATAAACGCATTACGTGCTGCGCGCATGCCTCCCAACGATTTGATCACATTAACGTTCATTAAGCGAAGCAAACAACTTCATATCGCGATGCTGGAGCGTTTAGCGCATAAATATGAAAACTATAAGATGAATATCGACCGTGTACGTACGTGTAACATATTAATATAATGGCGAAATCGTATCTTGGTTGCTGCCTGTGAGTAATTTGAAAATGTTATTAAACGTTTGAGCGTTTAGTGATTTATATAAAATATATAATCATTAACTTGGCTAAGAATCAGAATGGTTCGTGTGTTGTTTTTTTCTTGGGTGCTTTACATTTTTTTGCGCGAAGAGCTTTTTGGCTTCGATAATAAAATTAAAAACCGATGGACGTGTATAATAACTCGTTTAATCACTCACATGCGATGGCCATTGACCAGTACACTTTAATTATGATGATTAAACTAATAATGTCCAGGGCGCGTGAAAAGATTGCTGCGTTTCGGATAAATATGTGAAAAATTACGCACGGCACGGCATTGTATTAAAATATCATTACTGGATGAAATGTGGGTAATTAAATTTTCGAGTAAAAAACAAACTCAATATCCGAGTAGATTTTATTAATTGCAAAGTATCGATAATGTACCTATAATGTATTCCGACGTCCATACATCATTCAACCATCGGCATCGACGATCATAAAATGCTTCTTTAATAGGATAAAAATAACAATAAATTTATAATCACGTTCGGTATTAAGTACGTGAATTGAATGCGGTCGTGCGTTCGAGCGGTAAACGACTTCCTTATTGATTAATTAATTATTAATTAAATTTCGCGCAGGCGCACAGCGCGCACCGCGTACCACGGCGATGACAGGTCGTAAACTTCGGATGTCAATCCTGCTAACTACTCGAAAAACCATCGTAAACAATTTTGCGCTTAATACATTTCGTTGATTTTTCGTTCCTTCCCAAGTAAATGCCATGTCATAAAATTGACCTCAAGTAAATAAATGCGATGATTAGCTAAATACCTATGTTTAGTAAACAATGCGCTTATCGACACGTAAAGATCGCGGTTGTCAACCCGCTGGTGGAAAATCTGTAACGGCGCATTGTGCTTCACTTTGCAGTCATTTGCAACACACGCACGAGGATTGTCATTGCCCGGTAGGTAATTGAATCGAAATTTATGTGCGTCGAAATTGGGTTAAGTAAATGGTGTAAATATAGCATTATAGCTCGTACACGCAATGTGCATGCGCATCGGGAGCGGAAAGATATAAAATTTGATAGCTGCGCAAGGCGTTATTTATGCACTCGGCGCTGCCGCTGCGAGAGCTACTCTCGCATCGCAATTGAATCGGACAATAATTTTCCGAAAGGTGTTGAATGCATTAAGCCATATATTAAACTCGCCGCTCTCGCTCTTGAGCGCAATGGCGATTGTTATTGAATATGAATTCGCATGATTTTATCGCCCACTTTAACTTATCATAAATAATCCATGAATATAAAGTCAGGCGATTCGATTTGTTGTTGTATTCGAATCGTGCAAGTTTACGGGATGAAAATCACCGAAAAACCATTATAATTATGCGGTATCGATAATAACGCATAAATTATCAAGAGTATAAATCATCTTCTGCACGATTTTATTACTCTCGCACTTTTTTCACGCATCTGCTCTTCATTGCTTTGCTGTAATCGACGGTTGTTCATCATCACTCTTGGTTTCTTGGTTTCTTGGTTTCGTGCCGCGACCGATCTTAATTAAACCCGCGAACGAACGCGAGGAGGATGTTTGCAGATCTAATAACTATTTTCGGCGGCGCGCTTTTTGACACTTGGTGTTAAAGCAAACACGCTGACGCCGCGAGCTAATTAATTGCGCGACCAATTAATCACCTAATAGCGCGGTGCGCGCAAATAAAATACCTACACTGCAATTAGCTCGGGCCCGGGCTCGCGCGATACGTAGTTCCACAATTTTTTCGCCGGCTTATAATAACTGCGATAACGTACCGGGCCGGGCGCCGCAACAGTTAATTGCCTAAGATTAATTATTTCGAGTTTTTCAAAACCATACCCTCACCACCGGCTTCATAGCCAAAAAGTTGAATGATCTTTGACTCGCCCGACGGGCACATTCCTTGTGCTTCTTGTGCGTTTTGGGCCGTGTGCGGCTGTTTCGTGCAGTTTCATAAAGTTTTATGCTTTTCTCGGCATGCGTCTATTACAAGCGATTATGCTAAACATGGCTTCAGCGCGCCGCACCGCAGAGGGAAATTACGTGTACGCCAAGCACAACAAAAACCATATTAGATGTATTAAAATCGTTGTGTTTTTCATTTCGTTCGTCGTACGGGTATGCCTAATGCACGCGGGCGCGGACGCGGATTGACTGGCATGTTGTATGTGTGAGGATGATAATTAAAACGTAATCGTTTGTTTCGCGTCGCATTGGAGGCAGGCAGAGACCCAGATGATGCGCTGCGAGAGTAACCGTGTGAGAACATGACATCGTCTTGCGTAATCACAGCGCCTTATCGTTTACGATTGTTGCTTGCTTGCTTGCTTGCTACGCGATACAGATCTGCACGAGAAAACCCTCTGGATGCGTTGGAAAATTAATGAACATTTTGCATTACTTACTTAATTTGCTTCCCGATGTTAATTAATTCCCCATCTATACATTTACATCATCATCATCATCAGCAGCAGCAGCAGAGCAGCAGCAGGATGAGTGGTTTTACAGTGTGAGGGAATCAGGAAGTCGCCTTTGATTGCATTTTTGCGCGAATTTGGTCGAATCGATCAATCTGTCCGTCCAATGCGTTCGCGGTGGAGTTCATTCCACCTGCGACCTTCGCATCCCCGAAGCGGCCTTGCTCATATGTGTGAATCGCACGCGTCCGCTGGCGAAGTAGAAGAAGAAGAAGAAGAAGAACGCAGGCGGCGCGGCCGTACGGATGCGCAGCCATGCGCGGCCAGAGATGAAGTGAAACCGTAAGCGATCCGAACTGAACCGCATCCGAAGCGTATCCACACGCACCGCGCGCCGCTCATGTGTTGTTCATGCGGATATAATAATATTATAGGTATTATCTCCGCATGTGTATCATCTGAATGAAGAGATGATAATGAATCAAAACGCGCGCGCAGTACGTAATTGTTGCGTGGAGAAAAAAAACGAGCGCCGTACATTGTTATTTATACGGTGCATGGGATATGTGTGCGTATGTGGAGTTCATTCGCCGAACAAGACTACGAAGAAAAGGAAGAATCCGTTGCTGATTTCCATTTCACAAGAGCGCGTACACATACGCATGCGGTGCATCCATCCACCAAGTCCAAACCTAACGGCATCCCAACTTATTGTTAGTTCATTTACTTTTGCGCCCATAGTTACGCGAATTGTTGTCAAATTCGCTGTCAATGGTTGATTTGCATCGCGTGAGCGTGAGCTTCTGAAGATGATCATCTTGTTTCCGCCGCTGGCATTGTTGGCGATCGCGTTCTGCTGCTGCTTCGCACTGTTGCCGGTCATCGTGATCTGAGCGGGGTTGAAGATGACTGACTCCGCCGTGGAGGCGGCGATGCGGGCGCTTATTGCTAAGCGCATCGCCGCCAAGCGGATGCTGCGCGTTCGTCTGCTGCTGGCGGCGCTGCAGAGCGTGTGGCGTACGCTTGTGGCGCGCGCGCGACGTGTGGACGTGGAGCGCTCCCTCGGCGGCGGTATTGCGTGGCTGCTGCATTCGCGCGCTGGCACGCATTTCACGCGACTGATCATCGACCTGCTCCTCGCCGATGGCAAACTATAGCAAATCTCCACCGCATGTGTCGCATTCAATTGTTTCGCGTGAGTTTTGACAGTGGATTTGAAAACTAATCAACAAAAAAACACAGCCTGGTGGTAGATCGCGATGTTGTTCCTGGTAATCACGCCGCTTTCGGTGCTCTGCTGCCTCATTTGCACCTTCTGCCTGTGTCCACCATGTCTCTACTGAGCAGCAGAATTTAATGCCGGGCGGCGGTAATATGGCGGCGTTGATCCTTCAACCAGGATAACTGCTAAGATCATCGTGGAATAAGAACGGGATGCGACGGCATCACTGAAGATCTACTACCATGGTCGTTAATTACTGGCGTGGCTGAATAAAATCCTTTGTAGAACTACACTACTTATTTGTACTACTCATTTCGCACTAATTATTGCTTTCTTGCTCCTGATGGCGAATTTTTAGCAGTAATCCATTGTGACCATTTTGCAAAGGATTTAATGGGCGCGCATTTAGCGATGTTACTACACCGAGCGACGCCTCAATTAGTTGCAAATGCGCTGTGAAGGCGCAGGCAGCGTGGTGCGCGGACGGTCGACAAGCGCGCGCGCGCGCTTTCACTCTCATTTCGGTTACGTCTCATTGCTTCGAGGACGTCATCGTCTTGACTCTGCTGCTCAGACGCATTCGTCTTCATCACCGGCGCGGGCGCGCGCGTTTCTGCGAAATTTGCAATTTCAAGAGGCGCGCTTGACGAATTGTTCAATTACTCGCGCGCCCTATCACTTTCGAAACATGTTTATTATCTCTCCTTGCTCCTTGCTTGCCCGCGCTGCGCGCCGTGCTTTGATTTCTTTGCATAGGCAGCGCGGAATGCGCATAATTTATGCCATGTATGCAAACCGCAAGATATTTCTTTCCTCTGCTCCATATCGGCGAATTGAGGCTGAATGCTTAGATGCGCCCGATTAGCGCATTAATTTGTTATCCTTGTTAGCCATGCGCCTTTTTGGTTTGGCACAGCGTGTGTGTGTCGGTTGTATACTAGGATTTTTTGCGAGGCGTTGGTGGAAGTATATCAAAATGCAAAAGGCGCGTTACCACACGCAGAACACGCGCGCACATGCGGCGCGACACGTACGCGCTTGTAAGCGCTGGGGCTCATCTCCTTCGCAGCCAGGATAGGATGACTTTGCTTGCGGTGTGCGAATTCGTCCACGTCCATCTCGCGCGCCGCCGCGGCCACACCGCGACATGATATGGCCGTCGAATGCAACACGTAGTCGATCGACGCGACGGGCCGGAAGAAAAAATTCGAACGCTGAATGTTGTTAATCTACTCGCGCGTTTGACGAGAATGCGTTCAACAACACCTTCTTCTTCTTCTTCTTCTTCAGCTTCGTCTTCTTCTTCTACTTGGTCTTATAGCCGCATACCAGCAACGTGTGTAATATGTCGGCCGTAAGAGTAAAATAATGTTTGCATGCGGCGCGTTCTTGTTTTCGCGCTTGCGGTTGGTGTACTAGTAGATTTCGTTGTTGCATTGGTTGTACCTGCTTGTTGCGGGGCGCTGCGCGCGATATTGATATTGGCTCTGAATGCCGACCGACCCACCACCCGACACAATTGCCGCAACGTGGAAGTATCCGAAATGCATTCGTGCATCACATTTCAATTTTCATTTAATTTCGTTCGCGCCAACTCAAATAAATCCCACCACCATCATCATTGTTATATTACATGCTGATTATGGCTGTTGTGTGAATCGACAACAATCATCTATAAAAATAAGATCAGGGAAATGGGTTTTATCGTCATCTAAATGGCGCATTCTTTCGCGCTGACATGCGCTCTCGTCACACGGCCGTCATTAACGATGGGCTAATAATTTTATTAATTAATTGCGTACGTTTTACAACCGGCAACATGTCGTGGTTGGTCGGTTGTTGTTGTTTATATTGTTTTTATCATCTGGGAGACGGAGTGCACGCCAAATTGAGCATTGAAATGCAACATGCACAATGGGCAAGGGAGAGTAATTGCCAGCCAACTTATTCTCACTCTCGATAGATTCGCACTCATTCTCCGAACATCGAATGAACGGTGGCGTTGATGAGGACGCAGGTGTATTCAGTTGCGGAGGGGATTTTTTGTTGTTGTTGTAGAGCTTAGCTAATCGTTTTGCTGGCTGCGATTGGTTTGGCCGAACGCATTCTGCATAGGATTGCGCGACGCAATCGAAAGTCTGCGCACGTTTTCAACGAGAGTTGAGAGTCGAGAGTCTGCTTTGTCTCTCGGGTCGGAAAACGAAAACGCATCCAGCGTAGAGCAGCGTGCGCGCGCGCGCCAGCCGTGCCCGTATTTGGTCAAGCATTTTATCAAATGCGTCCTCGCCGCATTTCCTTATAATTAGATATGTACAAACTTGGAATATTTTAATAACTATTACAGTGTTCCTGGGCGCTGCGCGCGTGTCTATGATTTACCGGCGATTTGTTTTAGAATATATCTGCGACAGAAACGCAAATGAGAAATATTCGTAAACGGGCGTCTTTGGAGCGTCGAGAACAATCGGCTCAATGTTTATGTAATAACGGGTGCTGATGGCCAATTGGGAGGCGCGACGAATTAAAACACGATTACGTTTTCGGGCGGTCGGCGGGTGGTCCCGTCCGTCGCAAAGAAAGGTGCGCGCTTGCGGGACTGGTGTAATAAACTTGCAATTGAAATTTCGGTGGTTTTGGAGTATTAGATTTGATGACAGCTTGCGCAAGCGCGCGGCGTAGATTTTTCGGGCCGTAAAATAAATATCCGTCGATTTCCGGTTCGCTTTTTCTTTTTCATAAAGCCATTAAAACCCAAAAACTATCGCAATAAAAGTGAAAGCGATATCATCATTAAATCGTGATTAAGTTTATGATTCGATTTTGATAATGCCATCAACCATCAACATTTTTGTTTTGCGTGCATTCCGGAACTTAATAAATTGATGAACTCCTCGATGACGGAATTGGATGGGTTGGGATGGGAGATGGGATGGATTAACCGATCGGCGTGATTGCATAGCTGTTCAATGACCATCTCGCCCCCGCTCGTGTCCGTTATGCCAACAAGTCGACCACATCTCCGCGTCGGTTATGCGCGGGCAATCTGGACGGCGGCGCCGTCAAACACTCGCCTCCGTCCTCTCGTGTGCGCGTTTCGTAATTTATGGCTGAACACATTCGCTGAGATCGCCCGGGCTAATTACCGGGCTGCGCGCGCTAATGAACGGATACCATCCCAGTGTGCCTCCTTCATATATCCTAGCTAACAATTTCATCATCATCATCAACTGATGCCCGTTTGATTTTTGTTGCAGGTCAGTGGCTGAATTTCATACGCTGCGCAGGCGAAAGAAGGTGGTATGTAAATATTGGGCGCAATAAAATCCGAACGTTTTCCTTTTGATACCTGCGTGGGCGTGCGTGGGTGCGTAATGTAAGGATTTGGGACAACATCCAACGATTTAAATTTTGAGTGGTTGCGTGGATGGCTTGCTGACGCGACCCCCTCAATTTCTTCCGAACATGCATCCATCCATCCATCGTCACGGAGTCCTTTTTATCCTGTAAGTACTCCCAGCCAGAAAGGACGTCGTGCGTAATGCTTATAACAGCAAAAGGCATTTCGCCGTGTACATTCCTTATATTACCATCCAGCGCGCGTGTTTCTTGGGAGGGAGGAGGAGGGATGTATGAAAACCGGGTGGGTGGAGGCGCCGGGCGTACGTATATACCACTCATTCGGTTTCGACGTGCATCGCGGCCCAAATGCTTCAGGCGAACGCATGAACCACCCCCCAAAAAGGGTACTTTTTACGATATTTCTCCAGCTATATAGATTTTACGTTCGTTGTAAGGATGTAAGGAGTAAGGGCGGGTTCGCTTTGATTCATCATGCACGGGAGCAAAATGCGGAAATTTATAATACTAAACAAAAGGCACAGCCAGTATTAAGGAAGTGCACTGCCACTAATTTCAATCAGCCACGTAAATGCACTAAACTCCATTTTCTATTAGCAATAAATCTGCAATTTGAAGGTTTATTGCCCGGCGCGGATAATAACATAGCGATACACCTTCCACCGAATGACATTCCTTTAGTTTAACTCTCTTCTTCAACATGATCGTCATCATCTTCATGTCGAAGTCGTGCGTTACGACGCCGACGCATTTTTCAGCGCCCTATTGCGCAACGGAATGCTCCGGGCGGACAACAATCAATTTGTTATATTCGCCGCGATGCGCATTTGCGAATTGAATTCGGAATGCGTCGCCGGTCGTCCTGTTTGCATTAACGAGTTGGTGGAGGAGGGAAGGGACGCTACCGACCTTGATGCCGCTGCCGCCACGCGTCGCGATAGTAATCGCTGTGCGCGCGCATAGGTAACGAATCTATTATATAGGGCTCGTTGCGCGTGCATAACTCAACATATCATAGCCGAGCATCGGCAGCCGGGGTCCGCCGAGTGAGATGCCAATGTGTGCAGCATATCAGTATACTCCTGCGCCGCACTTGACTTGACTTTGGTCGCCTATTCGCACCCACTATGAAAAGGGAGCGGTCACGACAACGATATTAATTAGCGCGTGCTTGCTTCCCTGGCTTGCTTGCTTGGTGCGAATTCGCGCTCATAAATCACCCACGGCGCGTGTTATTAATGTTGTTCGTTTGCGTCCGGGGCAGGAAGCGCACAACGCGAGTATGTAGTATATAACAAGACGATGCGAAATCGAAAGCGACGCTTGATTTTTGCCCGGTGACGCCGACGCCGACGGGTTGCGATGGATGGATGGATGGAAGTTAATCGCAATATGATTAGCCGATCGTTAGCTTCACTGGGCGGCGTCATTAGCGCGGGTAATTGATCAGAATTCCTCTTTTTGTATTTCGGGGCGCGCGTACAATTAATTGCCGGCGGGTAAGAGAGATGTCTACATCGGTGTGGGCTCGCGGTGGAGACATTCGGGCAAAAATCGGGCGAACTTAATTAAAGCACTGGCCGGGCCGGCCGGGTGCGCTTGATTTATGATTGGCGCTGGGTGATTACGAATGCAAACGTATATTGTTCGGGCGGTGGCGGGTAATGAAATTGCCATACGCGCTCGGCGCGCAGCTTCCGGGTTTCGCACACCTTTTCTGCGAGAAATGACCGCGCTTTTTGCACACTGCATTCGATTTCCATTTCTGTAATTTGTTTGCACCTACCTAACGGCGCATTTGTCGATAGAAATCTTGCTGCTTTACGTCTTCCATCACATAAGCATCGCATAAGCACGTCGATATATTAAAACAATGCGATCGCATTCCGCCAGCGCGGCGCGGTAATTAAATTAACATTGCGCATGCAATCGGCGCGTATTATGGTTATCGCATATTTATACAACCGCGCACTTAATGAATGCGCGTTTAGGTGCAATTAATGGCGCGCTGATCGCCACGTGTAATTCTCTAATGAATTATATAATTCGCTCTCATGCGACGTATGAGAGCGCTTCTTTTCGAGGCGTGTTTGTGTGTGTGGGAGAGATTGCGGCGCTTATCGGTCGATCGGACTGGTATTATTATGCGACGTGATCGTGTTACGCACGCATTCCGCGCTGCAATTAAACGACGAGCCTTCTTCTTCTTCTTCTTTTTCCACCTGTTTGCGGTGGTTAATGGTAGTGCGCGGAAGGCGGAAGGAAACACACGCGCATCTACTTGACTTTGACCTTTGGGTGGGCGTGGGCGCGTCGCATTGTTTTCCACAGCGCGCTTTCCTTTGTACTTATACTTTCAATTAAATGCAATCGAGTTGCAATTGACTGACGACGTGGTAATTACCCTGCACTTCGACTGAGTCGGATAGATCACCATAACGCATGTGTGCAGTTATTTTGCGTGATAATTACTTATTGAATCGAACGGTGAATAGAGTGACTACAAGGGAACAAAAGGATTGCATTTGAATTGTAAAACTGTGAAATTTGCAATAAATATGCAAATCCATCCCCCTGTTCTGTCCGCCGGTAACTTATTGTCGCAACGGCAATAATAAGGCTGCTGAATTTGCAGCTCCAGTTGCAGTCTTGTGCATCACGTCGCCATCATCATCATCATCATCATCATGATGACGATCATCAACACACCATCGGCATCATCGGTCGGGGTCGCATTTGTTTTGCGCTCATTTTCGTTGGTTTATTACAGGCCGCAACCGCGTTCGTTGTTTGTCTCGCAATAAATATATACGGGGGGGCCAGTTTGGATGCAATAATGCGCACATCACGTATGCAATAAGACGATATGTATGAAACTAGTTATTTGCCACGCATGTGGGTAGATAGAGTATTGCGCTGCGGTGCAGTTTGCACGCTGATGGCGTAATTAATGTATTAATTGAAATTAATAAATTATTGCTTAATTTATGTCCTCCTCGCCATCATCGGATAGAAAGAGGGAATAAATCCTAGTAGTAGAAGCGTGCGCGCGCGCGTGAGAGAAGACTAATTACGATAATGAGCGGCCGAGTGAGCGTCGCGTCGTGGTGTTGTTTTTTGCGCGGCGATAGTAAAATGTTTACAAGTCGTAAAATAAATTCCGCGCGCTGAACGAAATAATTAAAAACATCAAATTTAAACGATTTACCACCCAAAACAAAAACAGCGCCCGCAAAAAAACGCGCGAGCGCCAATCGTCCTGCAAGGAGAAAAATATTTTCGCGCTCTTTAATTGCATGTCCTGCCCGCGTGCGCGCGCTCGTGTTTGGTCCTGCTTTTCTAATTGCCACTTTTGCGCGCTAGGAAGGATGCTTATCCCGCCTTTATTTGCCGCATTATTTGACGATTTGTCCGTGTGATTTCGTTTTTAATTGGAAACCCTTTATTTTCGGGGTTGTTTGTTTTTTGTCAAGACCCGCTTTCATCCTGCAGGAAAAAAAGTAGGACGCGTTTCAATCATCGCCGCTAATAACAAACGTTGCATCCCATCATGCAAATGTTATTATTTCGCCACAAGCGTGCGCACAGGAATCACATCATGCCGAGCGGTTTTGTTGCGTATTGAAATCGTTTTGGGTGTCGACAGGTGGGCGAGAGATTAGAGAGGTGGCGGCGGCGGCGGGCGCGCGCGTGCAAATATTGTGTAGTACGCGCTTTGCAAATGACAAGCGTCGCGTTTCGCGTCGAAGAGAAAGATGCACACACACACACAACCCGCCGGCAACCGTAACAAACGCAACGCGATAATAATTGGCTGTCAAAAGCAAACATTCTAATTAAGGTAAAACGTGCGCTCCTGTTTCCTCGCACGATGGCCGACGTACAAAGGCATTTCATTGCGCCGAATGCAAATCACTAATACTTAACGATTTTTTATCCTGCGCTCTTCTCCCGAATAATAAATTGTTTTCGCTATCGGATTTAATGAATACACATTAATAAAATTATTATATCGAATCCAGCAGCAACTGCGTCTTCTTGGCGCTCATAAAAGTCACATTTAAATCGTGATTCGCGGTTGCAATGTTGAACCGGTTAGTGATTGCAATTGACATGATGTATAAATGCATGTCGTACGTGTTGGGGGGCTACCGGCAGCGAGAATGTCAATTCAATTAAACAAATATGAAAATAAAATAAGCTGCCGCTGCGATACCATCAAGCAACCGCAGCAGCAGCATCAGCAGCGGAGAAGAAGAAGCAGAAGATTTACAGGACGTAGACGAATCGCATACGCGCCGCGCCGACCAGGAGGGAGGTCTACAAATTGCGCGCGATAATTAATTAAACGCACACTCGCTCCTTTTTTTTTCGTGTTGTTATTGCATTCTAGCCAGTTCTAGCCAGTTTGCTGCGTGGCGCTTTTTATTTGCATCGCTTTCGCATTGCGTGTCAGCTTTTCACTTTTAAACGCCCGTGATTTTACTACGATGATTTTGTTTAATGCCTCTCCCTTTTATTGTGGCGCATTTCAATTATTACTGTCGGCTATATATTATTAATTGAGTAGATTTTTGCATTATTGCGCCGCTGGGAAGCAAGCAAGGCATTCGCATGCCGCCAGCGCAGCACAGCGCAGTGCGGCGGTTAATTAAGTTCATTAAGGAATTTTACTCCACTTGCACTTGTTTTATTCTATGCCGGGGCCCTCATCATCTATCCGACACTAAAACCACCCGGCGCACGTATGAATTGAATGCGCGTGCACAGGTATTTTTCCAAATTGTGTTTGCCTCGTAAAACGCGCCGGTATTTATAAAATCGCATGCGTGCCATTGGCGCTTGAATTTGCCAATTTAATTAGCCATTCAAACGTGCGCGCGCACACTCACGCACAATCATTGCAAACACCAAGATTAATAAAATGCAGTGCGAGGCTATTTTTAGATGAATTCAATTAACCCACTGACACGTGAAACAAGCGCGAAAATTACACAGTTCGCCAGCCATCAACTACCACCCTGCACCGCGCCCCCCAGCACCTATAATAACGGTCAGAAGGTACCTACTCCTACTAGAGGTAGGTAGGATAATAATGACATGCGTGCGTGTGCACTTGCTGCGCCAATTGTTTGCAGCAATTTGTCGGTCAATCCTTGCACCTTTTGTTTGCGCGTGTTTGATTCAGCCCGAGTCCGGTTTGTGTCACGTGGCGTATTCCCGTGGGAATAAATGCACGATCTGCATATTTATTGTGCATAAAGTAATTACAACAATTACGCTGAGCGCGCGCGCGCACGCACGCAATTGAATGCGAAATCGACCGTCAAACGTGTTTCAGTCCAACCTGTTTTCGCGTTTCGAGTACGCTCGGATCGAAGCTGATTGCGTCCAGCGGCCGCGCCGATAGGTTGTTGATATTCATGCGGCTTGTCACACGATGCAACGCGCGACGTTGATTATGGCACTAGTTATTAAAATGTAACCGTGTTAAAAACTTGCTCGCTGGCATCGTTTTATAGTTTGCGAGAGCGCAGCGTTGCGTTGCGTTTGGCTGCGGTGAGAGAGACCTCGTTTATGTGATATGTGTGTGACAATCTATTAATTACATCTTAATGATTCGATGCGTGGCATTGTTTCACCACGCCTCTGGTTGTCAACAAGTTGCGTTTTTTAATTAACTGACACTTTTTCGTAATGTATTTAAATATTTCATCGTAGCTAATGAAGTACGAGGCAGTAATTAATTGCCACCGCCGTCGCGCGTATTGATTTATGACCGTTGCTTATCGTCACCGAAGAAGAGGACGAAGAAGAAGAAGAAGGTGTGTGGGATCATCGACGCAATCGAATTCAATGGGAGGAGGAAGCGTCGCGTCGGCGTCGCTGATTAGATCTGAAATTAAATTGATATCGATATGCATATATCGCAATGCGGACGTTGCTGGTTTTCAATAGGCGTCAATAACGCCGGGGAAAAAATATGTTCCTGATGATGATGATGATGAGGACACTTTATTTTTCGACTCGCTCTTTCGTTTGCGTGCGTTTAATAAATGATCGCGCGACCATGTTGTGGTGCGCGCTTCGATTTTGCAATTTGTCTTTCGATTGATTGACAAATGAAACGGGCGATTATGCCGGCGGCAAAAAATCCCATCCGCTTGACATTTGAATGTACTTACTCGAAGCGGCGGACAATCGCATTTGAATATAGTAATATAACAGAAAGACGATGCGATAAAATAATGCGTACAATGCCCTCGTTCGTTTTTTCTGCGTTGGCTTCCTGCTCCGCAAATTCCTGCACGATTGCCGAAGGACGGACGGGACGGCTTATTGGAAATTTTGCGGATGCGGCGCACGCAAGCCAATCATCCCTTTGCCCGTCGTCGTCGTCGTCGTCGTCGCCAACCTTTATCATTTGCGAATTAACTTAAATTTGAGGCTCACTCTTTGATTTTCGACCGGTCGACGAGCGCTGAATATTGAATACGTGTGCCGTTCATTGCTTTATTCGTAAATTAAAAACCATCAAACACGAAGCCGGGCAACTATGACGCGCGACGGATTAATCAAGGCGAGAAGGTGTCCTTCCAATCACTCTATTAAGTTAAGTAACTACATTTCCGTAGGAGCGGTGCGGTTTCGGTTTTCAACCCCAATATCCGTTACTCACCCAAAACCCTCTCCGCGTTTTGAAGCGGCTGATTACGGCCAAGGGTTGCTCGCTTTCTGTGCGCATTTGCGGTTTGGCGAAAGGTGCACCGGGCGGCGCGCATACGTTGATTTACATATACACTAATTGATTAAGTCTCTCACCGATGGGATTATAATGCGACAGCTGTCGCCACGGCGCCTTCAATTGCGCGCAAAAAGCGCCGTTATGAAAGGCGCCCATTTACCCAAATTCCGAAACAAGTTTTTATGCATGTCCCTTTCAGCTAGCGTTGCGTGTGTTGCGTTTGTTTAGTTTGTGTTTCGGGAATAAATTTCGGTTTGGGGATCGTTAAAATTGGCGATAAACGTTTAGCAGTATTTGCGCGCTGGGAGCAGCCAAAGTTTGTTGCGAACATTTTTCCGCGAGCATCTGCAGCCGAAGGAAGCAATGTTATCGACTTTCGTAACAAGTCAATAAATATAAACTAAAAGTGGCGGCAGCAGCGGCAGCGGGTAACTTTGCACTTATGCTCTCCTTCTTCCCGCGTCTTCTTGGCTGCACGATAAATCCATGAATTGTAACATGGTAAGTACGGGAGGAAAAGGGTTTTAGCAAATACTTGCGAAATTGTTTACGCCCCGAAAGCCGATTGTTGAATTTATCGGCGACGTGATGAAAAGTCCCCGTGTTGATTGATTGCGATTCAATCAATTGTGAATGCATTCCGATTGGGAAATATACATACTTATAGGAGGTATTTTGCAACAATTCATTAATAATTATTATAAATGATGATGATCATATCTGTCGCCAGAGTGCGTGCATTGGCTTAATGATGTCACTTTCGAAATGCATCAAATCATTTATAACGGGCCCTGTTTTTTTCTTCTTCTTCTTCTTCTTCTTCATCCTTCGTCTTGTCGATCTCTTCGGCGCATGTATGGATTTGATATGCATGCGAAACTGCACGGGCGCCGGTGAGACGGCAGAGAATGGGCAATAGGTAAAAGTTGGTTTCTGCAGATTTGTATATGACATCATGTCCAGGACGTGCGCACGTACACAATGTCCCAACAAATAATATTTACATGATATAAAATTACATGACTGCCGGGTGAGTTTGTCGGCGATCTCGGCGCGCTGATAAAGAGCAGTTTGAAGGAGGCAGGCAGGCAGGCAGAGGCCGCCTTTGTGGTTTTGACGTTGTCTCGCACATGAAAATCAGCTTCCGGGTGCGCTTTTCCACCTTTAAATTCCACTCAGGTTTCCATTCTCTCGTCTTGGGTGGGAGGTAGATACCTGCATACTCGTCAAAATCAATTCCCCGAAAATATTTCATATAAATTTTAATTAATTACGCGAGGCGTTTAAATGCAATTGCAATTGGAATGCAATGGTTGTTGATGATGATGATGATCATTATGCAAATCGATTTGCACGATCATGTCCGTTCGTTCGTCCGTCCGTCCGTCAGGGCATTTCTTAATCATGCGTGCGGCGGCGCAGGAAACCGAAAAGATTTTCAATTAATCAACGTGCGCGAAGTTTGACGCCGCTCTACGAATCGGAAGTTTTCCATGTAAACACCGTGGAGAATTATGACGCACGGCCGCGGCCGGAGAGCGTCAAGGCGAGAAGGAGGAAGGAAAGGAAAAAAAAAACAATTTACGTGCGCGCGAGAGCACACTGATGATGACTCGATGACGACGATGTCCAATCGCACATACACGCACCGCCCGTGTGCACGTGCGCAACGATTAGATTAAGTGATTTTCATTAACGGTACTCGGCTAGATTTAATTAAGCGCCTTTTTTCCCGACCCGCCCGCTGCTGTTGCTGATGCTGATGATGATGATGCGCAACGAATGCAAATATACATTTTTTGCTCCGGCTCCGGCGATGAATCCCAACGAATATTAATTAATTAATTAATGGTCGATGGGTGGTTTTGTGCTGATCGGGCTAAAATTCTGCAATGTGAAAAAAAACACACATACGCAGGGAGGAGGAAAGTAAGGATTAATCGTTTTTCGCCACGGTGGCACTTCCATAACGAGGCGGCCGAAACGACTTTTGTTGAAATTGTTGAAAACATCGTGTTTGGGACCAGTGGGGGTGACGATGAATGGAAACGGCTAGTCCTTTGGCTGTTGGCCTTTTGTGGCGGCAAAATTAATGCCGACGAAGTTACCTTGATATTTATTATCCTTGCTCCGCTTTTTTTTCTTCTTCTTCTTCTTCTTCTCTTTTGCCATCGGTCGCGCCAAAAGTATTGCCATGAAATAAAGTAAAACCACGTCGATGTCGTCGTTGACGTCGTCTGGAAGATGGAAAGTAAATGCTTTTTGTGTGGCTTTTAGTGACTTTCTTACCAACTTTTTTTGCGCCTCTCGTGTGTGCGCTAGACAATATTGTTTACATAGCGCTTGGCCATCAATAAATTCATTATTACGCGTCGACTTTGCTTACAATCTTTGCCGGTGCGCGTATTTCGATATTTATCAATGTTTGACTGAGCCCGAAGGGGGCGCACTGCGCTGTCCTGATATTGATGACTGTGAAGGCACCCCGAACAGGAAGAAGTCCAAGTCCGAGATTAATTCGAGCGCCGGTGTGATAATTGGAAATGTGTTTTGTTTCGCTAACGATTGCAATCTGCTACTACTTCTTCTTCTGTTCCTCCGTCGTAGTAGTCGTCTTCTTCATCATCTTCCTCGGCCGTTGCAAGTTGCAAGTATTTATCAAGCATCGGTGCGCCTATTATTTCTCATAGAATTTCGTTTTGTAAAGAGCGAGCGAGCCTCTTCCTCCTGCCTAACAACCACTTGTCATCGTCGTCTCATCATCATCATCATCCTCATGGTGATCGTTTTCATCACGGCTGCGATTTTATATATATTTGCATTTTAATTATGCGTCTCCTCCCCCGAAAAGTAGCGCCGTGTGCATGCGCGCTTACGCTGTGTATATCTATTTAATTTCCACCAAACTAATAGCCGTACGGCTAGCGCAAGACGGTTGGTTGGAATCGTGCATACACACATTGCAAACACGCCCCGTTCGCCCGTTCGCGCGTTGCATATCGGGTGATTACTGTGTCAGTCGTTTAGTGTGCGAAACCGGGGGGACGTTTTAAATTAACCTATCATCCGTTCCCCGTTGTTGCGCTGTTGCTTGCATTCGACCGTCGTAAATATATGAATATATGATATTAATAAATACGTCGTCCTTGCTGCCGCGGCTATTCAGCAAATATTGCAATAATGAAATATAATAAAAGATAAATTCGCGCACGACTTGACGCTTCTTTCATGTCTCAGCCTCTCTCGGCTTGTGCGTCGTCTCTCGTTGGCGAATTGCAATTTGCTTTTCATTAAAAACGCGACGTAATAAAATTTCGCTCACGTGACGTGAAGGACAAATTAATACGTCTTGCGCTTCGGCGGCGGGGCCCGCCTGAATGCATGAATGAGTGCTGCATGCCGCTTCTGCTGCTGCAGCAAGCAGCTCTTGTTTAATGACTTCATTTCTATTCAAATCTAAAACTGGAGTGTAAAGCGGAGTTATCCCGTTGAAAATTTAAACAAATTCAAATCGAAGAGTGGCGCTTATTAGATTAATTCCCGTGTAATATGTGCCGTGTGTCGCAAATGTATGATTTATAAGCGCGAATAAATTAAGGACAACAATATATGGTATTGAATACAACCGGGGAGGGGGCGCGCATGTTTCAAAACAACATTTTCCATCCCCTATTCATTTGCGTATATTGAAGGATCCACCCGTGCGCCATGCCGTGAGGAGGAATTTTGTGTACCGCCCCGGCCACTTTTCATTTGCCATCCTTGCATGTTGTTATTCAGCGAGCGAGCGACAATGCACAATGTCCTTGTGGCTCACCCTCGATTTAATGTACGTGTAATTTTACCGCATACAGGATGTCTCTTGTTTCCAACCACCATTTTACAACATTGAAGATTCTTTTATTTCTTGAATTTAGATGAAAGTGAAGATGAAAATTGTAATTTTAAGGATCAATGGAAATTGTGGGAAATTGTGTAATCGTGAGGGTGCGATCGGCGTTTTCGGGGAGGCCTCCACCGAGCGAATATTGCCCAGCCAGCAGCAATAACCGAACGTCATAAATCCACCCACCCCGCGGGCGCGCTGGATAGGTTATTGTTTATGGGGCTACTGCTACTGCTGCCTGGGGGTCAAGCAGTACTCTGCGCTGGTGTTATTCCTCGCCTTTCCAGAACCTCCCCGCACACCGCCACCACCAGCACCGCAAACGCGATCGTAAACATTCGACGTGCCACCGGACGTGACGTAATCCTGCCCGAACCTAACGCAACCCTAAATGCAACCTGCTGGCGAGCATGTTGGTTTTAACCACCACCAGTCTTTCATGGCAAGGAATTTAATCGATCTGTGCGTTTTGCACAAGACGGCGTTTATTAATTTGATTTCGGGCTCGTAAATAAATCGAAATCAATGTAAATTACCGTTGTCGTCGGCAATAAATAAGCATCAACCCCGGTTTGCTTGATGATAAATTGCTATTAGCATAGGTAGTGGCTTAATCAATCGATTTAGCTGGCGCGCTAATAAATTATTATCGCACCCATCATATGCGACACGCTTTTTTTGCGCCTTCTTATTGCTTTTGATGGCGTCCGCTCCGGTTTTAATTAAAATTTACTACGACACGCCATGGATATTGTTGTTGCAACATATTTATTATGCATGAATATGCCATGGCACAGCATTCAACCGATTTAATCTGTTGGCATAGATATTTTCATTTTTTTTTGTTTGGATGTGGGGATCGATTTGCGTAAGACTGCGCACTTTTTTCTTACGGGGCGCCCGCGCGATGCACCGATATCATAAATAATCGTGTAAGGAGATGTACGGGTGAACGGATGATCTCGCGTATAAATTAATAACGCGATGCGCGTTTGCTCGCACATTTGCATATTTGAATAAACAAAACTGGATTAGCATGCAATTATATAAATCTTCTCGCTTCTCGCGCGCTGCACCGGCGCAAGAATATGCGCGCCCAAAGGAATGATATATGATTCGGTGGCAGGCCGCTGCATCGCTGTAATTTAATGTAATGAGTAATCGCGATATTCAAATCTTGTCCCGGGCATGAGGAATTTCTGTGTCAGTGGACTAACTCTTCCCCATCCGTAGTATTCTCTGCCCCAAGGACTACGCAATTACTATTCAGGATAAAAACTAGATGGATTCGTGTGTTTGGTTCATGTTTGTTCTTCTCCCGGAGTGCATCAAGGGTCCAGTTATGCTATCGACTGTTAATGGCTGCAAACCGTGTTTAATCTACCAAATGCATATGCGCACCACTGAGCTAATAACCATTTTGGACGAGTATGATCATCAACATCATGCGGGAGGTGAGATTAAATTGATAGTGATAATACAAACCGTATTCGCTAGATTGTTAATTCTAAAGGACCAAAAATTAAAACCAACTACGTACGAGTGGAGAGTGTATGAAGCATAGTGAATATTTCTAAGCGTCGCTGCGACCAATTTACGCCTGCACGAAAGGTGGACTGGCGGGACGATAACAAAGCCAATTATTACGCGGCTTTGTGAGCGCACTGCTGCTGCGTGCGTCCATTTGCGCCTCAATATATCGCGTTTATTTATCAAAGTAGCCCTTCGCGCCACCTCGGACACTCCGGACGTGTGTATAGTAGTCCGAGTCGGACACATCGACACCGCACTATCAGCGCAAAGAAGTTCTTCTTCTTCTACTTCTTCTTCTTTTGCTGTTGGTGCCTGCTTGGACTTGTACTGCCAATGCATCAATATCGCTTGTTAGTCGTTATCGCATCGCACATTCCTGCATTCGTATTTCTATTCCTACTCCTTCTGCGGGCGGGGATTGTATTCGTATTTGGATTGCTCCGAACACTAAATGGCTATTTTCCCGATGGCCTGCCCGAAAGCATTGACATTGAGTCGACACGCGAAAACCATTGTTGTAATTACACAAGCATCCCCTGTCAATTAATCGCCCATCGTTCTGTGGCCGCAATTTATTTCTTCAGCAGGAGCAAAAGCAGTGTGAAGAAGCGAAGAGGAAATGCCATCATCCTGTTTGTTTGGTTGGCACGCGTTCCTTTCGTGTTCCGATTAATCGTTACAACAGCGCTGGCGCGGTGGTTTTTCGCTCGGTCACTCTCTGTCTTCTCTCATCTCCATCGTTAATTAATTTAATTACAATAAGTGTGTTAAACGTGTCACGGACGGCGCGGCGGCGCGATACACACCGCCGCTAATATGTTTTCCTTGCGATCCGCAATCGAGTTCGATTCGGGCTGATGATAATAAATACAAGTAGTTAATTATGTAGCTCGCCGCTGGTGCATTTCCGTCGTTTGTTTAATACGCCATCATCTCGTCATTGGCAGTTTGTGCATACTCATTCCGCCGTGCGGCGATAAGGAGCAAAATTTATGCTAATCACTTATGCGAAATGGTTTTGTGGCTACATTGCTCGGGCGGTGTTGCGCTTAATTGTTCGTCGAATTTTGCGAACGGGTCGGTCGCCTGCGATAAATTCTATTCATATTATTAATTATTGTTTTTGCGTGGCCAATCCGTGTATGGCGGGGTCGCACAGCACCGTTATGAGATTCCCCGGACACTTGGCAACGGTCAAACACGATTACACACTATTATTATAACATATCGCTGAATCTCGGTGCGCTCTTCGGGACCCAATGTCGTGTTGTCTGAGTCGGAGCGCGTCTTTGCCGTGAGACAGGTAAGAATGCGAACGATTGGCCATGTAGCAAAGTGTGACCCAAATGAATACAATAAATATTCCTGTGAAAATGCATTGCCGGCGCGATATTGATAGTATTGAAATTTATGCGTTTTCCATGGCGGTGCATCACGGCGGAATGCCTTTATTGTTTATTAATCTGCGGGCTCGTTTGCCTTATTCGCCGCGAAACAATGCGACTTATTAATCGCCGGGGTCCGAAACGGGCGGTCCGGCTAATAATCGTCGTAGATGCGGCGCGAGACAAACCAGTGCCTTATATGCCGCGCTTTAATGCCGATAATGGTAATTTCTTTATTTAGTCTTGCACTTTACGAGCGTATTGTGTCACTTTGTTTGAATTCCAATCCATTTCCGGCTGCATGAATACATCTTGTTCTCAATCTTCAAATCTCCTCAGTCCCAATCCGTAATTACTTTATCACAATCATCATCATTTTCTTCTTCTTCTACTTCTTGTTGTTTTTCTGACGCAAGGAAGAGAACTACGAATTAAATCGATGACTAATTAGCGTTATTAGGTGTGCACACACATTAATTGGCTACTAATTGAACACGATGTGTGTTATCGCCGGTTCGATCCGCTGCTGCTGCTGCTGCAGGCAAAGTGTCTGTCATTTGATTCAATATTTATGCGCCGGTGCATTTTTTGACCCGGCGCGCGAGACATGACATCAATTGAAAGGAAGTGCATTTCACATCTCGCCAAGGATGTTATTATAATCATCGGCATCATTTGCATTTGGCCATTTTTATACCAGAGATAAGATTATATTAACTGCGCGCACTTTCGATGGTTAATTACTCCATTATTAATTAGTCGCGCGTATAAACTTTGCGATACTAACTTACAGACTTCCAAGGTGGGCCGCCGTTATCTAATCGTAACACGGCGGCCAACATTGTTGTGAGATAATTTTTATGCCTCATAAAATCCGCCGAGACGAGTTTAAGTAAGTAATTGATTTGGCTGCAAGCTTGTTACTATTATCGATTAGCGTTTAAATATAGTTCTTGCATCCGATTTTGGCGTTACTATGTTTTCAATTTATGCGTGCGCGTCTGAGAATTGTATTATATAATAACTTCTCACATTCCAAACGCGAATGCAAACGTCCGTTGTGTTTTTCAATCTTTCTTCTTCTCGTCGACTTGTTCTTCTTCTTCTGCTGCTGCTGCCTCGTCGTCCACTTCTTCTTCCTCTATTTCTTGATGTTGGCAAGTCTTTCTGTTCCTGCGCGTTCAAACGATTTTCAATTTATTTATGTGTGTGTATCGCATGGCGCGACCGACCGGCCACGGTCCGGGCGCATTGCTGGAGGTGTTAAATTATGGTCATCTCGGTGCGCGCACGCGTTGTACCTACGCGCATTAGAAAACAATGAATAATTGAAATATAACGCCATATGAAACGCGGTGCAACGTCGGTTGCGAGGCATTTCCCTATTTTACGTACTCCAAGCGAACGATTTAAATCGTCTCTTGCACTTGCACAGAATCTGCCGTTGCATTTATGACATTGCATAAACGCAAATCTAGAGAGATGAAAGTAATTAATGTGTTCCTATATCATTCTTTATCAATTTCCATGCAAATTTCATTTCGTATAATTATCCGCAAACTTGGTGAAAATAGAAAGGGACAAAGGGACGCTCGCAGAGGAATAGTAATGAAACGTCAAAGGGATAAGTAAGAAAAAGGAAGGTATACCTTCAAGGAGGGCGATAGCGATGACGATGACGATGTCTCAGCGCCTGCAGGAAAGAAGAAAAAAGGTTTGGGGAATTTTTATTAAAACTTCTTCAACCCCGACACCGGAGTGTAGCGAAGCGGAAGATATGGAAATGCGCGCGATTCATCTCCTCAGCGAACTTTTTAATTATTGCGCGTCGTTTTGCTATTTGTTGATAATTCTTACCGGCACGAAAAATACTCTAACGTTATTCATATTACTTACTTATAATTATATATTAATTATAGGTAAATTGCGAGTAAATTAAACAACCTCCTCGTTTAAGTTGCATGTGGATAGAAGAAAGCAGTCGGCAAGTTTTCCCTGCTAATGCGGAAATTGCGATGGATTTCACGTATAATTCGCTGCGGATAGAAGATGTACATACTTATGCGCGCGATGCAATCAATGTAAGTAGATTATGACCGCGGTAAGTGGTCTCAAACGCATCTCCTCTCCCACTTGACTTGGCAGTCGGCGGCGGCGGGCGCTGTGGTGGCGGTGGCAGCGAAGAAGAAGAGTTCGGCATCGACGGCGGAGAATGCAGATGAACTTTCGTACTCTCCCGCCGCCGTACAACGCAGCGAGCATATACACATTTTGTAATTACTTTTAATTACGTGCTCGGCATTAAATCACGTACGGAGTGCTGCCGGTCCATACAACATAATTGAGATATGCGCCAATCTCTCTCTCACTCACTCTCCGGCCAAAGATTTAACAATCCTATCATTGCGTTTAATATACGTACGTACGCATTAGCATCTTAGGTATCGCTGCAGCGACCACGAAATTTATACGCAACTAAAATGCCCTGCGTTTTCTCATATTTAGGTAGATGCTCATGCGGCGCGCCGATTCATAAAACGCATAAATACGCAGAGGCGCAATAAACGTAATTAATTTGTTCGCCGGGCTCCTGCAGCGGTTGTTTGTTCACATGCATGTTTTTAATGAATACATTCATTGCGCATCGCAAGAAGCGCGGCTTAAGTTCGGGGGCTCGGACGTTTTTCCGTCCACAATAAATTTTCACTACCTCGCGTGTGCTGTCGTCGGTTTTTTCGCGTCAGATTTAATTAAACGCCAGCGCCGGTCGCGTAGGTCAATAGCGTTTTGTCTGCATATCGCCATACCTAGTATATGTTTATAATTGTCGGTAGTTAAATAATTTACAGTTAGTAAGCGAGCGCTGGTTTGCGCGCGCACGATCATTCAGTCATCATCGGATCACGGATAAGGTACGCGCGAGAGTGAAGTCGAAATTAAAAACGAGAAGAAAAAAATGGAGAGCCGAATGAAATTGAAACGTCACGTCTTCGTCGTTGAGTTTATTTAAATTAATAACGGTGTGCCTCACACAAAACCCAACATGCAAATTGGCGTCGCCTTCGTTCGTGTGTATGTGGTTATCGCGCTTTGGCGGAAGAGGAAAAAATCGTATTAGCGAATGAGGAGGGAAAAATGATATGTTATTAACGGCGGCGGCGACGGCGCCTAGACGCACGAAATCGCGAGAAATTCGTTTTCTATTTCATCCCGCTCATAATCTAATAATATTCTATGAGAGATATTGTGTGATGTAATTATTATTAATTATACATTCAGGCGTTACACGTGAAATTTGAAGCGGCCTGCCAAGACGGATAAAGTCATTATTTTCGTCAATTATTATATCTTGGGGCGCGTATTGTTACCTGCGTACTATGATATTAAATTCGAATGGGCTGTGATTTATCCGCGATCTCACGTACCGAACTATGCTATTATTATAATTTTATAATCCTGATTAAAATTTTCATAATTTCTCATCACTGATGGCGATGCGGTGTGATTCATGGTAACCATACGCCAAAGAGCGATGGAAATTCCATCCGCGGTTTTCCGTCAACGTGTCAAACTTATGCGTTGGATGCAACAATTATGATTATTCCCCAGTGCAGTATAACTGTGCGTTGAGGTTTCGCGAAATAATGGTCGGACATGCAAATCGTCGACACCGCAAACATCATTGCGCTGGCTGGGAATGATTACGGCTAGCGCACGCGACAAGAAAACATCGGTTGTAACAGTATAATTGTTATTTATTCAATCGGCGGACAACTATTTGCTCTAATTCCGCGCATAGCAAACGCGGTCGTGGCGGCCATCAAAGCGCGCTTAAATCAAAGCGTCCAGATCAAAGGCGTGCCCTCCAGTTTGCGAGAGGCGATAAGGAGCGATAAGCGCCCAGTGAAATGGGGAGGGCGCGTGCAGAAATTATTCCATTTCCCCTGGCAGTGCACTATTTGTAGTTGGTGCGATTGGTAATGATTAATTTATGCAAGAATTTTAATGGAACACACACACACTACACTGTAGTATCCACAACATGTAAGCAAATGTACTAAATTAAAAGTTAATTAAGGTAGAATTAAAATATTTGGATTTTTCACATCGTTGATGATACAATTAACGGTCGTCATCGGCGAGAGAGCGCCGCGGTATTAATTAATTGAATCGGCGCATTATCATTTTCCACATTTTCACATGCTGGCTGGATGCATAAACTTGGGATACAAATCGCCGAGTTCCTGTCCGTTGGACGTAACGGAAATCGCCGGCATAATTTCTCTCCATCGCGCATCGCGACAAGCGCGAAATTCTCGATTGCTGCTTGTGGCGTGGTTGGTAGGTAGGTAGCACAGTTTCTCACACGGCACACGGTTTCGATTCGACGCGTTATGTTATCAACGAGGACAGTGCCGACCGCGAGGACTACATATTTTCATCGCTCACACACAAGTCGATGATGATGAAAACACACGCAGCAGTTTATGAACAAATTATTCTCATTCTCTTATCGCTGTGCAGCGCCGCACAATTCGGCCGATTACCATTAATTGTGCGCGCGGTCGTGTCCAATAAATCGTTAATTATCAAATGCGCGGAATGTTTAGTTAGTGGCGCACGCAACAAACTTTGCAACAACTCCATAGCGCATAATTATAACATTGTGCATCATCCCATACTGTTAATTGGAAAATTATGTGAATTGTAATTGTGTGAACCGTCTGCAAAACACGCCAAGCTGGAATTAATCAACGACGCTAATTAGTGATTGATTTAAATTTTAGCTAAGTAAATACAATTCGACAAGAAAACGCCATTAATTCAACACACACACACACACACATATATACTCATTCATTCATCAGGGATTCGTTTATTTCGCGTATTACAAACTACAATTAAATGGTGGTTAATTTTCGCTGATGTAATTGTATGCGGCCTATTGTTTCGGGAAAGGATGAACTCTGGCGACCCGCGATGACCGCTATCTATATCGGCATGCGGCCGGCGCGTTATTTATTATTTATCAATGCATTATCATTATGCAGTCGGTTTATTCGGCCGCGGCGCGCGTTGATTTTATGGGCCGATAGCACCCACCGCCGCCGCCGTCGCCATTGTCGTGGTGCTCGTTTGTCGCGCGCGGTTTTGTCGTCGTCCTGCTCGTCCTCCTCGTCCTCGGCGGTGTGTTTGCGTGCACACACGTTACACATGCGTTATGAAAGGCAGCGCTGACGTGTTTGGTATTGTCGAAGCAATCGCACCGATTGCATAATGCATCTGCTCCGGCCCCATAGGTAATTGAATGCAAATTTCGTTAATTAATTAGGTACAAAACATGCTCGGCACTGATGCGCTGCAGCTATTATACGAGTACGAACGCAAATGCACGCGGAAATGCAGCCAACCGCTTGTTGATTTGTTTTCAATGGGATGCGTACTAGACAAATAGGGAATGTGTTCAATATCGGTGTTTGTAGTTGATATTCCATACACAATTAGGTATGGTTGGCAACCGGAATTAATTATCTATCAAACAGCGTCGATGATTGTTCCAAATTACAATCCATTCAAAAGTTATAAAGGTTTTAAAATTAAAACGGACGAGTTGGCAGGCGTGGCGCAAGATGGCAGTGCGATGCAGTTTTCAGGATAAAATCCTTAAGGAAATTAATGCGAAATCGATTATGATGCGTAACGAATGGCCTTTTGACTGCGTATGTCTATCCGCCCACGCAAAAAACGGTAATTAAGGATAACAATTAAAAATGAAACATTTCAATCGGTCCTCATTAGTTGGTTTGTTTTTAGCGTATATTTTCTGCGATCTGCGATTGTGATGGGAATACACATAGTTTTTCGGCAACAATCTAAAAAGCGCCCATCGCCACAGCGGCGTGTCTTAATGTTCTCACATTTGTGACGCGAACGCGCGAGCTTAATGAGCGTAATTGATAGTCGCGGCGGCGCCCGATGATGACTTGCCGTGTTGTTGCGCTTCAATTAGACGGGCGTTTAGACCATCGGCGGAGTTAATGCGAATATGACATGTCCAATTATACGAATTACGAAATCACACAAAACCCGTCGGTCGGGGCCGGTGGACTAAAGCGAAACGGAAATCGTTTAGCCGCCAAAGGGGGCAGACCGGCGCAAACAAATGTCGAATGGATGGAAACAAAGCACAGCGGCAGCGCAGTAAACAAAAAAAATATATAAGCACACATACAGCGGAATTGGGGGAACACGCTTTTGCTTTCGGGCGAGCCAGAAATGAAGTCGCGGCACGCAATAACAATCACGGCTCGGCACGGGCATAATTAATTCGAAATGTAAACGATTACGATTAGATGTGTTCGAAATTAAAAGTTCTTGGTTCGTTCTTTTTATGGTGTGTGAGCATGTGTCGAGCCTTTGGGCGCTCTTCGCGCGTGTAATTGAAATTTTATTTAATTATAATTGATTTATTTTGATGGCTCGCCTCGCGCGATCATTAAGTCTTCATTAGCTAAACGAGGATTTCGAGTAGTAATCAACGTCGAAGAAGAAGAAACAAAAAAAAACTCATTTTTGATGCGGTCAGAAGAGTCAAACTGTTGCGTTGCGCAAATAGAGTAAAGACGAGTGGAATTTGCGACGCCTTCAAAGAATGGCAATTGCTCCGGTGCCGCCGCCGTCGCGCAAAGCGAATGGCAACGAATGAATGAATGAATGAATGAATGCTTTATGACTGGTAATACTTTCATTTCGCGTCGCATCGCAAGGGGAGAACTAATAAGAAAACTTTTGTTATTTTGCAATACTTTCGATTCGCGAGACGGCAGCAAGGCAGCGAGCGAGCGAGCGCGTGATGAGTTTCTTTGAACGACAAAAGCAACGCCAAAGTTGCGCGCAACACAATGTTTCAACTTTGAACCGCGCAGCGTGTTTTTTGTAATCCAGCAGCAAATTGGACGTTGCAGCAATATTATTTGTCTTTCGTCGACGCGACGCGACGCGACGCACAGAGATTAAGTGCAGATAATGGGTGGTTGAGACAACACATATTAGTTGGGCGAGGAACATATCCTTCCAACCAACACGATCGCTCTAATCATACACATTCGGCGCTTGTTTGCTCGCGCAATCACATTCGCATTCGTATTATCCAAATTGCCATGCGGTATCTTGGGATGGATGGATGGAAATGCAGATAGGATAATGTGATTAAAGGTGTGGCACCGCCGCTGACGACCTTCAGCCCTGCAGTCTGAGGAAAATTATAGAAACTTCGAGGTCAAACTTCTTCAATCCTCCATGATCATGACTTATTGTTATTTTAATCAAGCGCACAACCGTTTCGCGCGGTTTGCAACAAACATATTCTCTACGGATTAGAGGAATAGAAGAAGAATAGAATTCCACGAAGACAACACTGGCTAAGGACGACGCGCATTCTTTTTCGATCCGCCGTCGCCGAATGCTAACTGTAAAGCGGCGTGTGTCGTCGTCATTCACTAGCCCACCGTAGGAAGAAGCAGAAGAAGAAGAAGAAGAAGATGAAGAAACAGAATGGCGATTCCGTTGTTTTGCGGATTCTACAAACCTACATCCCCCAGTGACCTCCGACCTGCGCGCCAATGCTGCGCTTTCCATCTTCGTCGCAATGCAATATAAATTTTCATATAACCCATTAAGTGGTCGGGCGTGCGCATGGGCAATGCATTCAGCCGAGATGGATTGCGCCGCCGAACACGAAATATGGTGGTTGCAAGTGTTACGCTTTACTGTTACCTAAAGTCTCTTCCGATCCTGCACCAGCAACAGCAGCAGCAGCAGCAGCAAAAGAGAATCTGGCTCCTGCTGACGCTGCTGATGACGATGTTGATGATGATGCAAACGAGGTGGCTCGGTGTAGTAATGTCTCTTTCGGCCCGAAACTAGGTAACCGAAACGTGCGCGTCGTGACGCATTTGGACAGCTCGTTTATTCGCCGCCGCCGACTACGCTTAACCTTTTGTTTGCGCGTCGAATTGAATCATTTTCGGTGCGGCTTCTCACGTTTATCATATTCTCCCGTGTTTTGCATAAAACTTTCATCAATATGTGCAAATTAAGGGAGCGTCACCAGTTTTGATTAAATTTTTTACCTGTTGTGTAAAAAAGAGTGACGTTGCATTGTCCTTGATGTTTTTCCACCGTTTTACGTCATGCTATTTATATCTAATAAATATTTTGATACAAATATGAGTCGAATGAAGATATATTGCGATTATAAATCATTATAATAATACAATAATTCGGCTTGCGGTGTGTGGAAAGTTTAAGCTCCAAAACGCAACGCTGGTATTCTGCCCTGCGCGCTGTGTGCGCTTCGTAAACATTTATTAATAGAGATGAATTTGCAGCACACGGCATTGTTGTTGTTGTTGTTTTTGGTTAGTTGCCGCCGTCGTCACACTAAATGTATGCCACCAGCAAGCTTCCGCTCTTCACGTCCTCTTTCCTGATGCAGCGCAGCGCAAAATCAACGCTGGTTCGTGTTTGTCATCATCCTACACACACACGCACACCTTCGAAACGTATTCGAATTCAATCGGATTGGATAAAGTGCAATATGCCGTCAATGCACTTCACTTCACTCTCTATTTGTTGGTTCACAATCGTACAGATGATTGCAATAATTCATTTGGGAATTAATCGCGAAAAATCATGTTTTGATGATGGGAATGAGAATTAGGTTGGATTAGCAGTTCATATAGTGCGCATTGTGGGCCAGGCGCTAATTCGCAAAGTATCCCATCTCACACTTGATCCGTAATTTATCGCCAAAGTTGCCCGTGACCTTTTCGCGCCACACTAGTGCGCCGCCCAGTGATTTATCATCGATTTTTTATTGCAATTAACCCAACGCAACTTGCTAACTTATTGGTAATTTATGGGATTTTTGCCAATATTCACAATGGTATTACCCACAAAGATTTGAAATTATTACCATTATTTAAATCCTACTTAACGTACTTGCGCTAATTGAAAGTAGTCGTTACTTAGTTCTTTACGACGCCCAAAGGAGAAGGATGTTTAAAAAGCTCGCTCTCATTATTAATTAATATAATTAACTTTTATGTTCGGATGCGGTCGCGGCGCATGTAATTAATTACATAAAATAGTTTATGAAATGATAAGATAGCGCGCACAAAGTTAATTTTTGCTGCTTGCCATTTTAGAGGCGTAATAATAATACGTACGGCCAAAGTATGCCATTTGGCCGCGTAAAAAACCAATCACAGTACAAATATGTAGCCGAGGGAGAAAAAAAGATACTGCCCTTCCCCATTATTACTTTTCTTTACGACGCACTCTAAAAATCGGCTTCTTTATGCTTCTTCGAAGTTTTTCTTATGTGCATATAGCTACTCATCGTACAGTTTGTTTCATAAAGTCAATAATTACTTTTGCAATACACTGAATACCTTTCATAACAACCATATTCATATTTTCGTAAAGATTATAGGATTTAATAATTGTATATAAAATTTTCTTGTGTTCTACATTTATCGACTTAGATTATAGTTAGTGGTTATGGTTGAGAAGTATGAGCACTTTTCTTTTCGTTTCCATAAAAAACTTGCGGTCAAGAATATGTATTGGTCATAGTTGGAGGGTGTCGCGCTTTCCCGCATATGAAGTGGAATAAGAAAAGGCCAAAAAAAAATTCGGCCAAGTTTCATGGAAAAACTCTCGCTCTCTGCGCTGATTTCCAATGCGCCAGCAAATCACCCACTGGACACATTGGGCGCAAAAACAAACTCGTTCCCAAAGATATTAGTCGAGCACAAAAAACTGCTCTCGCTCCGAAATAAGTTTCGTGTATTTATCGATACAATTTCCATGCGTCGACGATAAATCAATATCAGATCAACCCGCTAATTTGTATCCAAACAACACACGCCTAACGCCTAATAATATTAATTCGTCATTATCACGATGGTGATGCAAGCCATCGATCGGCAGCCAAACCGGCCGGCCGGCCGGTGATAATTCACGGACGCAAATAAATACGTAGATGGATGGAGGCAATCACATTTGTCAGCGGCGCTGTTATGACTCAATAACTATAACTATAACTATAACGCTATCGCATCGTCCTGATCGGTGCCGGGCGCCGGAGAGAGCGATGTGGTGCTGAAGCGAGCAACGCCAATCGACAAACCTCTAAATGGATGAATGAATAAATCAATCCGCGGCTTGCGAGCCCGCGCGCGCGCGCCTAGCATTGATTATAATGCAGGTGCGGCCATCCAATCGGATGAATAAACAGGGCGCAAACGAACGAACGAACGCACGAACGTTCGTATCAACAGTGCGTTTGAATGGAGATTAATACCTTCCAGATGCCGATCGGCGATAAGAAAATTGGTGCTATAAAAAGCAGTGCGCGGCGCTCTTAATTGATCTGTTTCGCTAGCTGCTGCATTTTTGCCTCCCCGCCAGTTTTGCGCGCCGCGTTTTATTACCCACAATAAAAGGTCGTAAGGCGGTTTGGGAATGTCTACATTACGGGATGAATTTCACTTTTCCCGCGGCTGCGAGTCGCAGCGAGCGCAGCGTTATTAACGATGATTATTAAGTAATTATTGCTTTACGAGTGACGGAGTTACGGACGGCCGAACGAAGGTGAAGGTATGCGACCGCAACGAAATGATCTAATCCGACGAAATCATTTTTGGTTTGGGGGGGAATGCTAATGGGAGACAGTGAGTGTTTGTTTACGGCATTGCACCGAGGCGCCCGGAATGCAGGATTTATAAACGTGGCGGTGTTTAAAACCGAAATTGCATCTCGACTGCGGAAAACAGGCAAACTCGATTCCCCATTCCATCACCAACGATTAATCCTAGCCGACCATTTCCTGGGCTACTTGCAATTAAAAATGCTCTTCTCCCAACTATTTAGTAGTATTATATTGGATGTTTAGATAGATCCTGGCTTGGTTTCGTTTTTTGGAGTTTGGTGGAAAACATTTTGTGTTTTAATGGAGCCATCGGTGTACGAGGAGATAAATTAAAACCTAGTACGGGGGAGGTGAATTGAAATATTGTGCGCTCGACGCCGCCGCAGCGAAGATGGAGTGCTGCTGGTGAAGGCGAAGGCGAAGGCGAAGGCAGGCTTTTTAAAGTTCTTAAATAAATTTACCCCACGGGGATTAGTTTTAATTTTATCGGTTTGCCGAGCGCACCGGGCGTTTTGTTGAAAGTGCGCCCACGCCCGGCGCACCGTTAATGTAGTCCACGCTAGTAGTATAAAAAAACGGTTTTTAACGACTTTCAAATGGCTATTTACGTGTAAAATTTCGCATCTCGAGTAGCCATAAGAAACAGTGCAAATTTTGATGTTCAGTAGTAAAGTGAC
>JARJDR010009639.1:0-11378 GCA_030264135.1 Myllaena sp. GC000078 | reverse complement strand
TTCTCCTTCTGAGCATCATCATTTTTGTGGTCGTTTAGCGTTTTGTTTTCGGTAGGTTCGGCGCTTGACTCCACTTTGATTTCCGGTTGTCCGCCATGGTTATTGGTGTGGTTAGTATCGGACGGAACGTCGCGTGCGTCGTGCTGCCCGTTATTACCTGCCGGATCGTCCAACGTGTCGACGAACTCATTGTCGCTGGACGACGGCGACGACGTGCTGCGGCCGGTACTCGCCATCGAATCCAGCCGTTCGCGTTTGTCGTTCAAATAGATAACATCCTCGTCGCCAATGCCTTCCTAATACATATCAGATTTGCAAGTTGCTCTTCAATCAACCACGCTTTGAGCGCTTAAGAGCAACCTACGAGTGAGATAAGAAAGCGGGGCACTTACATCAGTGGTGGCTGCTTTCTTGGGTACGCTCACGACGGCTGCACGCGTTATGCGCGTCGGACGCGCCTTGAGCGATGCGCCTCGCGTTAAAGCTTCGCGATGCTGAAGCTTCGGAGGCGCATCCACGGTGGCGACGGCGCCAGCGAGCTGCAGCAGCGCCTCGTTGCTCGAATAACCGGAGCTGAGCTCCTCGACGGATTGCAGCGACGCGATGCCCTCGGCGCGGATGTCAATCTCGGAGAAGTACATGGACGACGACAGCCCACCGCCGGCAGTGCGCTTCGTTGGGCTGATGCGTTTCCGGCGGCCCATGCCGACGGCGTCGTCAATCTCATCGTTGCTGCTGCCGTCGTCGTGCAGCGATCGCCGATCGGAGAGGTCGCTCAGACTGTATGATTTGCGAATTTGATTCACTAGACCGCCGCCGCTCTAAAGTAAGACAAAACCACCGGCATTGTTGCCATGTTAAGTCATTGCCGCTCATCCGCTTGGAATGCGAGTCGATATTAGCGCATGTGACTTACGTTAAATAAACTAATGTTTGAATGAAGTCATGCATGCTGACTATTGTGCAAAAACTGAAAACGTTTAATCAGTAACACAAATTAATCATTTCAATAATAATGTAATCGATGATGCAGACAGAAAGAGAGTATAGAGTGAGTGCAGTGCGCATCGATGCAGGATTAAATAAAAAACGATTAGCAGGAATTAAAAAGGGTTAAGTTACAATCACACTGTATTTAAAAACATTATGTACAAAATAACACTCGAGCAAAAAGTAGATAATATATTGTAAAATGGATATTACTAGACCAGTCTTGAGAATAACAATGCATGGAATCAAAAACCACAAACAAAATTACACTAAAAACATAAGTGCTTAACATCACAATTTGAGTGGAAATTTTTACTATCATTCAATTTCACTTCAGATCAAAATTTAGTTGGGTGTATGTGTATAGGTAAAATAGATATTAAATCATCTTCAATCATCGCTGAAATCGGCCTCCAACAGTTTTTCTCTTTCTTTGTTGGCTTTTCGAGTGCTCTTCCGGGTGGCGGCCTTTTCGCCCGTGCCCTTCTTGCCCTTGCCCTTGACCCTAGGAGTTTTAGCGGCGACCTCAATGACCACCTCCTCGTCGATGGTCATCATCTCCTCGGTGTCGGTTTCCTCGTTGACAAAATTGTAAGATTGCTTTGAACTCAAACTTGCAGAGCCATCCGTTTCGCTCGCATCCGGTGCGCTTGATCGGGCGTTCACCGTGGGATCGGACAATGATTGCAAACTTGGCAAGGTATTGATATTCTAGTTGCGAAAACAAGAACAAAAAAACTACACCACCGCAAAATACAAGTAAATCACACCAAAAAAAAAACCAAGCAAAAGCGCGGTGATACAACACTCAAAGCGTGCGATGGAATTGTGCAAGCTTTAGCGCTTCAGTTGGAGCCGTTTATGCTTACCTTTAGAGCCGTTTGCATAAGCGCACTGACGCCCTTTTGTCCGATATCCAAGACTTGTTTGTAGCTCTGTTCCTTTGCTTTCGAGATATACTCATCGATTTCCTGAATAACAATAACGTGATTTGGTAATGGTCAGACCGCAATGATAAATACCGCATGATAACAACAATTTCTGATATTTTAAGAACAATAGACATACTTGTTCCCTGCTGCTCAGCATAGGATGAACAAATTTGCGATACAAGAAACTGGAACCTTTGGTTGCAGGCGAAAGCAGCCAAATGACGAGGATAATTTTAATCTCGTAGTAAAATGGAAACCTGCGACAATAATACGCACGCAATCAAATATTATTGCTTTTTTTCTCAAAATATCGGACTCGTTACCAGCTCAGAAACACATCCGTGATGGTCTCGGCGCATGTAAAGAGCGCAAATACAATCCAGTACATCATCCATTTAACCTGAAAATAGTTGCAATATAGGCTGTAATAAAGTTACGCATTGCGGTGCAAGAACCGCGGCTAAATTTAACCGCGTGGAAATGACTCGAGGAAAGTGAAACGCGGCGGCGTGTGCACATGCAAGCGGAAATACCGTACTTGACGCATGGCGAGACAAAACCGAGTTGAATTTCATGCACACGCGCCATTAAATCCATTTTCCTCCTGATACGAATAGTTATAATTCCTCGCATATTTAAATACTAATTAATTAATTGATTGGGCAGAACTTACGTATTCCTTAACGTTCTTTGACTTCACAGCCTTGTAGCTAGCGTATGCCGGATAGAGTGTGCCGAACAACAATCTGAAATTGGAATAAACAAACGTTCCAGCTAGCAGCAGTTTCATCAGATAAAAGGCTAACGCAAAAAGCGCTATGTTTTGGACATTCGAGTTAATATTTTCCTTGCAATAATTCACAAGAGGTGCCATTATTATAGCTGCGGAAACGATGGACTCTTTAATAAAATCAGTTTCAGATGGGTTTGAATTCCTCGCGTATTCCACAATATTGCTTGGTTTCATCTCATCGTTTACCATCACTTTTTGCTCTACTTCTTGTACTTCTTGCTCTTCAATTTCTATTATTTTTAAGAAATCTTCCTCATGACTCGATGCAATAGATATATCCATTGCGAAATAACTCACAGAGCACTTTAATGTTTGAAAAGTAGATTTGAAAGGCGCGAAAAACAGTGCATTGAACAACTTTAGGATGTTTGGAAAAACGATTAATCTGCGTCGCTTATGTTTAACAGCCAAGTGATAACACGTAGCAGTTTTATTGTGCTTGGCTGTCATTGCGAGAATGAGCAAATTGCGAGCTTGTTGTATTTGACTACGGGTATGACCGGTCAAATAATGATGTGTGTTTAATGGGCATGGCCAAAACAATAGGATGCAATCAGAGAGTATTGATTACCGGATCATGACTAGCAGCTATTTATATTATTTATGCTGATAATATTTCTTAATTAAAAACAACTTTGCGATAAAGTCAAAAAGCCCTAAATGAATCACATAGAGTGCCTTTTGTATCGAATCTATTCCAACAAATAACCGGAAATATGAATGTTGTAATATTCCCAATTGAATGGTAATACGTAAAAGTGAACGACACAAAATATAATCCGCGTAAACTTCCGCAGGATGAAAACAACGCGCCCAAACAGAACAGTCTGAAACCATTGTATTTGAAAGCAGGTTGCATGAAGTTAACAATAAAGGCGGCAAGTGAAAACTAAAGCAACGCATACAAGAAATGTTGAAATTTATAGTTTCACTGCTTTTCTACTGATATTGCAACAACTGCTCAACAAAACATCATCATAAATTCAAAACAACAAAACAAATTAACACCTTAAAGGTAGCTTACGCATTCACCTAACGACCAAACGTTTTCGTCAAATTAATAATAAACGAGGAGTAGTCTTTCAATCATCGATCCCAATTCGAAGTATAAATTGATTATTCATTAACATTTCAGTACAAGCTTGAAAAATAGTAAACCTTGAATGACATTCATCGTCGAGTACATTTTCAATACAATGAATTACCTTACTCATCATTTCCTCCCCGTGAAGATTCCAGAACGCATCAAATATAAATTACTAAAGTATGGCCATTCCACACAAAAGTGACGCGTACTTGCACGCGATTCGGTGCAGACATATCAAAATAATTTTCAACATCACGCAAGTGCAATAAAGCGCCAAAGAGAGTCCTCCTCTGCTATGTGCATCTCACCACTAATCGCGGCAACTGTGGACGCAAACGCACGAAGGAGCTAAATTTACATCGAATTTTTCTCATCCGGCGCGACGAGGAGGAATTTAAAAGCAAATCAAATCCTCGTGCGCATACGAGTACACGCACTCGAATTCAGCACGCGCCGACATTTATACCAAACCGAATTGAATGCGGTGTACCAAGTAAACCGGCCAGCAGCAGCTGGACGCAAACACGACGGCACGACGGCGCGCCGGCAGGCCGGCAGGCACACGGTTACGACTATAAATAATTAAATAATGCGTGTGCGTGGTGCACGGACCAGAGCAGAGGATGCACAACCCGAGTTTGAACAAACACCATATTCCATGCGCGAGCTGCTCATAACTGCTACGGACGTACAGCGGGTCCCGTTATTATACACGCATACGAAAATAAAGTGGACGAAAAAAAGGTGTCGCGTGCCAAATTTGAGTCCACACATAATCATTTTTCGCATGCGCTCGGGCGTTAGATAGAATAATAATAATAATAACTTTATGCAAACACAACAAGCAAAACATGAACGTAAACGAGTAGATTTGAAAATAAGACATTAGCAATATGGTGGAGACGTATTATAATCGCATTAGATTTGTTGTCTCGAATGCCGCTTTCCCCAAAGGATGTGTGCAAGAATAGAAAAATTAAAATATCGCTACCAGTGCAATACCGTAACGTTGTGTTAACTGTACAGAAATCGCCTCAAATGGATTATGGCTTGGCATGTGCGACATGTAACTTCCGCTGTACACTGCGTTTATTTTGCTGGGTCGCGCTAGACAAGACTGTGGTCATCGTTCATTGTAATTTGCTCTAAAGCACTAGTATTGAGTGGGAATGAAAGGTACTTAGATGTCACGCAACCCGCAACGTAGCTAACAATAAGTATTGTTTAAGTCGTACCATGGAACAGCGTAAATGTATATTAATAACGCTGCCAAGAAGAAGAAGAAGAAGAAGAACGCTGCCAAAGTTTAGTAGATTATAGTTTTGCAAAACAGAAAAAAATTGCTTGAAAATTGATTGACGAATGTCCATCGTAATTTGACCATTGTAAACGGTTCGTTGTTAAACGAACACAACGGAACTTAAAAAGACAGCGACGAAACAATTCCAGATTCGATACATACGTAGGAGTGATGAACTCATTCCACCTTCACACTCGCCAAGCGATGAACTTTTGGAGTTGAAAAACACACGCAATTTAATCGACAAAACTCCACATATCCCCTTAACCCATCCGCACAGTATCGAAAATTTCAACAGCAAGTTTTGTGAAATGAATGTACGATATAATATGTATATTTTAAGTATATATGGCTTTGTCGCAGTCATTAGTACTTCTCTCACTTGCTTTTTTATTTGATTTTTATTGGTGACACATCGGTTATTAAAAGTCTATAGTTCAATTCAATTGCTTACATTTGCTTGCTGATAAACCAATAATAAAATAAATAAGTAAACTTATACCTATGTATACATGACATCAATAGCAATAAATATATCTCATGATTCTTAGTTTGGTTTACCAAGGTTTTACCATTTACTACCTATTTTGGTTAAAGCGAATTTCGGAATTCGACTCAAGTATAAACCCTATTTGTCCAACTGGACAACTGTCTACAGTTTTATGATTACTTTCTATAATAAGCAGCTTGGAAAACCACAACTTTAATTATTAACAATATTATCTATTGCAATTGCTCTTACTTGGAATTGATTTTGCCTTGAATTGCAAAATATAACAAAAGTACATTTTGTTACGCCGAGATATCCAATAACAAGAAATATGTATTGCAACATCATATAAATTGTTTATTTAGATAATTACCATTTGTAATCATTATGCAGATGCACTTGGAATACATTCAGTGAGATGAATCAATTGTACATTAACGTAAAAATTTCAATAAACACTTCAATTTCAACCTAATCATTCAATCAAAAACAATAAGACCCTGCTGATAGAGTCAATGATAAAGTGGGCACATGAAAAAAAAATTCAAATAGTACTTACATAACCAATCGAGATATGATGCTGGTAATCATCTTCGGTTCCTTCGAGCTCTGCCCTCGCAAACCACCTCCGGAGGGTCTTCGGCATCCGCGACACTTTTAGCACTGAGGCAGTGCGCTCACGCACATACACCTCGCCGTCGTCGCTCTCGATGGTACACTATTTATAATTACGCACCAACGCCTGGGGATTTTCTTTGTGTTGCAATGGCGTTGCAGCAAATCGCGCGAAAATTCTCAGTAGAAACGAGTAAATATCACAGCAGGAAATGCAATGATGTCCCGCTGACAGTGGCTGACAGCACTGAAGGCAGGTAAACACTTCCCCGATGGAGGGGTGCCGTTTTTGCGCGAATCGCACCGCACCGCGCGATGACAACGCGTTGCTTTTTGTTATAGCGCGCACCGTCGTGCAATGTGCACGCCAAATGCTGTGTGATTACGAGTGGTGTGCGAAGAGGCCAGGGCGTACGTACGGTTTTAACAACAAGCGCACGCCGTCACCGCGCCGTTGTCCACCTTCCACTACTAATCGCCGTGTCAGCTGCATCAGCTGACAGTATAAGCCTTTGACATATGGTTTGGTGCAGAACCGTTGTGGTGTGTTTTTGAAGGTCTCGCGCCATCTCGATAGTGATAGCAGTTGAAAGGCATGGCAACGTTGCAATCGTTACAGTCATTACAGTAATCATCATCATCGTGCGCGAATACCTACACGCGCCCACGCGTCCCCCAACACCGCGGGCCAGAAGTGGGCCTATCATCCGAGTGTGGCGATTTGACATCGTTACCCGTATTGTCCTTGTTCAGCAAAACGCTGATTGTCATTCGCATTCATTAGCAATTATCGTTGTCGGATCGGATCCAGTGCGAAAGAGTAGTGCGCGCGTCGGATGGCGTGTGTTTTTCAATGCGATCGTGCGTGTACGGCGAGCTGTGCATTCGGCCATCCGTCGTCCTTTCCATTGCATGTGCCAAGAGTTGGGTTAGCATCGGCATCGGTGACTACTATAGTGTCGCCGAGGTGACCATTTGCAAATCGATGCGGTGTGAAAAATGCGCAACATTGCAATGCGAATGGTGAGTTTTTGCCTTCGTACATTATTTTGCAAATCCAGTCTTTCCCCTTAGCCCCATAGCGCAGACACAACCACCACCCTTTGCTTCATCTCTGCTTTTTCCTCCATTCTAACCGAATTTAACAGCTTTTTACATAATGTGTGCTGTATGGAGTATTGTTTAAATAATATTCATTGTTTGTAGGTTTTTTTTTGCTGAGTTTCGCTTGGCAGCTTAGCGTTTATCATTTTCTCTCATTCCCACTCATGTGCTAGGGTTGAGTAGGAATGAGAGGCACTGAGCTGTCGCGCTGGGCTAACTGCTAGACATTTGACTATAGCAGCTGGTATTCTAGTAAATTTTACCTGTTTTTTCGAATCTCCTCCCTAGATGGCGGTTGGATGCAGTTTTCGTTGCGTATTGATCGCATTGCGCGCAGGACTGCTTGGGAACATGAAACAAGAGTGCTCGGATATATCTATATACGCATCAGTTAATGTTAAAAAGTTGGTGTTATTGAGATGTCTCTGAGCAACTTTTGTCTGTGTTCGAGATGCAATTTGAAAATGAGTGATTTCGAATCGTCCACCATTTTGCGGTGTTGCCTGCATCGGGCCGGTTTTTTCGTGTCCTACTCTCGCACGACTGCGGCGATGCGGCACGAAGCGAACCGAAGGCGTTCGGCCCACCGTGCGCAACGTTGTATGCGCGGTCGCCGCCACCGCCGTCGTCGACGCCGCCGCCGCTGCCGCCGTCGCCTCGCATCATGCATTGGTGGGCTCGTCGTCGCGCACCCACCGCAAGGCTGGCAAGATTGAAAATCTTTACATGCGCGGTGCGGCCAATGTGTGCGTGTGTGCGAGCGTGTCGTGTGCGCGCGCTAGTGCGGGGGCCCCCGCTGCCGTGCTGGTGTGTAGGTAACTCTCGTACGTGCGACGAACACGCAGTGTGTGCTTTGCGAGCGGGACGAAGGCAGGCAGGCCAGGCAGCTAGGAGCGCGCGCGCGCGCGTTTTTCCACTAGTAACTCGCGGCGCGCAGTGAACGTTTTCGTCCGGATTACATTCGTTGCTAATAATACGTGCTTATTTTTCGGCGCTGTGCAACAACAATCGCCTTGTGCGAGAGTGTGCTGAGTGCGCGGGTGATACGCAGGCCGAACCACATACAGACGCGGCGCGCGCATAGCCACGACGCCCGTGGAGCACAGGTGCCCGTGCGCACCTGAAATAGTATGTACTTGTGCAGCATCAAATTTAAGTTCAAATTGTGACGAGGGGTAAGAATCCAGCGCGTGGGCGTTTTTGGCGCCGCGGCGCGCGCACTCGTGGTGTCCGCCTCATGGAGGTCGTGGCAAGTGCACACTTTATCGGGATGCTATCGTGCGAATGCAGCAGCAGCAGCAGCAGCAACAACAGCAACAGCAACAGCAACATGGAGCATCGTGTGCGGGGCCACGGATAAGGCCCGCGATATGTAGCGGAATATGCCTGTGCAGTTGTTGTGCGCTCATCTTTGCCTCGTGCACAGCTGCAGCAGCAGCAGCGAGAGAAGTTTAAAACAGTGTTGTTTACTTTTGGATATACGCATCAATTGTCGGCGGTATGGCGTATAAATCGCGAGAGGAGATCGTCGGCAAGCGCTTCCTCTCCGTGGTGAGCGGCTTCAACAAGCTGAAGCTGAACAAGATCGCCGATTGGGGTTGGCGCGCGGGCGTGATACGAGCCGCCACGCATAAGGACAATTGCCACAAGGAGCTGCAGGTAAAGAACTCTTTTCATCTTCTTATTTTTTGCTCGCATGTTTCTTGTGTGGAGAAAGTCGGAACGGACGAGAACAGGTTGGGGAGGTAGATTCGTGTAACACATGCTGAGGCTGTTCGACGCCATGCACTTGTTTCGTGTTCGATCGGTGCGCGAGGTCTTTCGTGGATCGAAAAAGGGGGTGTGTTCCCGACTCGTATATGCGGTGCTCGTGTGCTCGTTTTTATGTACAGAAATCGATTCGTGTTCGTAAAGAATTTCATGCAGTTTCAGACGTATTGTTATCAAACATTGCATCATTTATTGCAAGCAAATGCATATTGTTATATATTGTTATATAACACATCATGTAAAACATTTAATATGTTTATAACGGTTTGGAAAGGCAAGAAAGGAGAATCGATACTTGTTTATCTAACAGATAACAACATATTAAAAATCTGATACCCTTGTATTGCGTGTACTTATTTTATTTATAATAATTTGATGGTTTTTTGAGGATATTTACACTTTAAGTGAATATTTCATTACTGCAGTACGTATATTTTCGACCTTACTATTTTAATTAAATCGCATGGTGACAAACATCGTTATATTTCGTCGTTGAAAATCTCCGTGCTTTGAACATCTTGAAATATAAGGCAACTTACAGGGTGTATCGAATTAAATTGCATATTTCGGATGGCCACTGTTAAGAAAGTAACTGTGGTATGTGGCAATGACACGTTTGCCGACTGCATTAGGTATGGATTTGATTTGATTCGCGATCCGGGATAGGGGCCCACGAGATTATATTAAAATGATGGCAGTATGATCGATTATTCATTGGAAAAGTATTCTTTTGTGCACTAATTATAACTAAGTTCCAACGTGGAGGCAGTGTTACGTGGTATCACAGTTTCACAATGTAGGGAATTCCGGACGAAATGTGCTGAAGAGATTTTTAATGCTAGGTGTAATACACAATTTTATTTATCAATCCACACTATGACAAGGAAAAATAAAAAGTTGTTGTTTATTAAATAAATAAGCATTAGTTCCGATTAGAGCTCTGCGATGCACTCTGTGTCAACATAAAGGACATATTGATTGTTTATCACTAGGGCACATAATGTTTCAAGTGCTTGAGATTGGTGTATGCGTACCATTCACATGTGTGCAAAATTTCAAGTCTGTAATTCGTGTAGTTCTTGGAATCTGAATACAGATCAATTTTTATAACTGTGAAGAAGGTAGCTATTCCGCAGCATTTTGTATAAGAGGACATTTAGGTTTGAGATCTATTGACGTGGTGGTTTGAAATTGAGATGAAAATACATAGGTATGCAATTTCTTGGTATGTTGCTTGGTTGGGAAATTGAGATTTTTCATTACATTTTTTTTCATTTTATATAAAATCTACTAGGTAGCAATTTGATTATAGACAAATTGAAAAATTGATCTATATCGTAACTTCAATTATAATTAAGTTGATAATAAGTAATAAATACAATTATCGGAATCTCAGACGATAATATTACTCTAACACAAGTAAATATCTTTAGAGATTCAGGTTTGAGAGCTATTGGCATGGTGGTTAGCAATAAAGATGGAAAACGTTAGAAATTTGAGATTTTTCATTACACTTTTATTTATCTTTTTCGTTTTATATAACATCTCTATAGGCAATGTCATTATAGGAAAGTATGTTGTAAATAGAAATCGTATCGGTATCGTAATTTCAATTATAGGTTGATAAATATGTATAATAAATATGTAATAAATACAATTATCGGAATCTCGGACGATAATATTATTCTAAGAAAAGTAAATTTTAATAATACTTTTTTAACGTCTGGCTGATTATTAATCTGTCTCTATTTTGTTGTGCTTTTCGTAATTTATGATTTGTTTACAATGACGATGATGCTCATTGCTTCGTTATTATGGCGAATTTGAAATATATCAGGATTATTGTCCCGACATACGTAGGATTATATGGATACATAATCATTTCACCACTTTCGGTATGGGACACTATGCACTGTGAACATTTAGAAAATATCTAAAGTGAATTGAACCATAGTGAAATTCGATAAAATCAGAGAGAAAGTTTTCCGTTTCACACTGGTCATCAATATTTTTGGAAAACATTGAACTAAGTACATATTCAATTTTTACGGGCGTGTTTTCAACGTTTAAGAAGTCTACGGCTAAGCGGGCGCAATTTTTGCAGTTACAATGCACAATCCTCGGATGTGAATGCTTTTTTCCCGCTATTTTCTCAGCGGTATGCGCGGCTACAAAAGATTTTATCAAACCCCGAGCGTAGCGAGGGGTTCAGTAGAAAAAGTGGGGTGTTCGTTTGGTTCACATGTGTACATGTGTGCATGCAAAGAAAAAGTGGCATACTGGTCCTGGGAATTTGG
>JARJDR010009634.1:0-17911 GCA_030264135.1 Myllaena sp. GC000078 | reverse complement strand
ATTTTTTTTATTAAGTGTGGCGGCAATTATTAGCAGTTTTGCAAATACTTGTGCCACTGGTATAGAGAAAGGCTTCAGACATCCTACAATAGCGAGTATATATAAGGTAGGTAATAAAGATTTATAATTGAAAACGACGGTTTAGAGTGGTTTAGACAGCAATGTGAACTTTGCGACATACGTTTTCCGAATAGTGTCGACCACAATTCGGATTATTCATAATCTACATATTAACCGTATTAAAACTTTTTGATTGAATTCAGCGACTGCTTTGGGAAAATGTTCTCATAGTCTCGTGCAGTAAAAGATCGGTATAAATAAAAACACTGAAAAATATTGTATTTCGTTGAATGGCAGCGAATGGAGTTGTATAAGTACTAATCTAATTTGATGAGAAAAGAACAGAAAGACCAAATGCAACAACAGGCGGTCGACGTTGTCTTCACGGCAATCGTCCATGATATTTAATAAATACCTTAGAAAATACCCAATATAGCAAATCAACAAAAAGTTACCACTACCGGAAGATGTGTTTTATGTCATCATTCTAAATAAGGTCTGTTGGAGCTGAGGTAATATTTTAAGAATTCAATTACATCAAGTTGCAATAGAACCAGTTGTAAGAATACATGCCTTGACGTTCTTTCGTTTTTTAAGTATTTATCGCGTGTTCATCGCACGAACGAAATACCTACTTGAACAGTGGTGACCGGCGGATGTTAACTGCAATTACTTTAATTAAACGAATTACACTTTGAATTACTACCCATGTGCGTTCGTGATCTTGTGCGACTTTCATTTGTCCACTAGGTGTTAATGCTATGTGATCATACATTTTCCATTTTGACCATGAATTACGAGGATTCACACTTGATTACCGATGCTAATTAATTTTAAGCGATATGAATTATCCTTTGCGCACTTCCGCTGAATCCTCAGAGTCTTTACCGACACGATGTGAAATTTAACTCACTTTCAACATACTCTTCTAATTATTTCTTGCTGCTGGCGACCAACGAGCCAAACGTTTAGTTTAAATGATCGTCGACGTGGAAGTGCTATTAGCGGCCGGGGCATTGTTGTTGGTGGCAGCCGTCATGGACGCCGCCACGGTCGCCACAGTTGGCTGCTGCTGTTGCTGTGATTGTTGCAGCTCGTTGTATACGTTGCTCGGCCCTTCGACGCTGCACACCGAGTCCTCGGGGGTGCGCGACGGTTCCGCCTCGGTGATCTCCTGCTCGATGGTTTGCTGCGTTGGCGCTTGTTGCTTCTGATTGCGATGTTTGCCGTACAGATTCTGCAGTGACAAAGAGCAAACGAAAAACATGATTGCAATTTTGGTCGACGTGCAATTCTTAAGAAATTGGCACTAGTTGCGTCAATAGTTATGATATGTAATGTGGGCAAAAAAAAGTTATGTCGGTTATGTCGCATTCCGAAAACAATATAACAACGTCGTTTGGCTGCAATTCTGCGAGACGATTCCGGACATTATTAAATTTGATGACAGGCCGAAAGTTACAAAGCGCGCGCCAACCGACGACAGCGCACACATTGTTGAATTCCGTAGATTTATAGCAATCTTGGCAAGGCGCGTTGTCGGCAAATAGACGATAATTTCGTGTAAATGCGTTGCCATTACGCAATAAACTTCAATTTAATTCTCTTACGACTCCCTTTTTACAAACTGATTATTTCGATTATAGAATGTTTATGTACACTCGTGGCAATCTTCCAACTATGTAGTATTTCTCTGTGCGTCTCGTGTGTTCTGTACGTATGCATGATTGTTGTGTGCGTCGCAGATGGAAGCGAAAAAAATAAGCAGCTGGTGCGCTAGGCCGGCGGCGAAGCAATTAGGCTGGAGGATTTCTTTGTTCATCCAATTCGCCACAGCAATTTCTGTCATTATTCAAATTTATACAAAAAAGTGCGCTTTGATTAATTCACCCTCGTTTTTTCAAATGTGTTTTAATGCTTTCGCTGCTGCCGCGCACCTCAACTCGCACCGCGACTCGTTAGCGTGATGGTAATTAGGACGACAAGCAAGATGCGGAATGCTGACGATCATTGATTGTCCGGTTTTGATAATGCGCGAATATGCTTAACATAATTTAACGGCTCAATCCTATTTACGTAATTTAGCCTTTAAGAGCTGCGTAGTTCTTTTTGGCGGAATTTAAGAACAAAACCCGCACATTTGCATGATAATCCGTTGAAATAACAGTGTTTTCTATTCAACTAATCTACGTAAGCATCAGCGACTTTGCGATTCAAGTTAAAGCAGTACAGACAGTCCCGCATCGGCATTGACATGGGCCGCGCGTTCCAAAACGGCATTCTCAAGATTTGCGACAGACAATCCGCTACGGTGAGGCGAGCGTGCACAGTGTGGCACAAATGCAAGCGGCCACCATCGCATCTATTACGTTAAAGTCAGCGAATTTACGAGAACAACCTACATTTGCGTTTGCATGACCAGTGTTATGCAGTGCGCGTCTGCTCGAAAATGCATTAGCCATAATCTCCGTTGGCGGAATGGCGATAGTGCGACAGAGACTGAGAGGCGTAATGGCGTAAATGCATTGTGTTTTTAACAAACTGCAAAGGTTTGCTATACTTTTGGGATATACATTAAAATTGTACATATATTATGTTCTTCTTCGATGCCACAAACCATTTAATTCAGGAAACCAAGTAACACTAATAAAGATGCATAAAGTTGACATTACTGGTTGGTTGATTTAAAGTTGCGGAAACAGAAAATGCCATTTAGAAAAACAGAAACGTTGTTTTGTAACCATAGTACGTTCAGTTTCAATTTGAATCATAAATCGGAAGCATTGTTTTAATATTTATTGCTATCAGTTATTGCCACTCGCTATTTATTTAGTACTGCAACGCAAACCAATTGATTAATGGAAACGAATCAGTTATTGTTGCATGTTGTTCCATGAAACGCTGTTGTTTTATCGCAAAAGTAATTGCTTACAAAAGGATCATATTTATTGCAACATTAATGTTGATTGAATTTGGGTCGTGGGGTAATTTGAATATGCTAAGTCCTAACTATCGTCACGTAAACTTTGCGTTAAAAGTCACGCTAAAACATGTGAAATCAGTTCGTAACATATAACATGCACCATCCTGCTCTTGTGCGTTCTTGTAACTTCTTGGCTGCGCTAACAGTTTCAAACTGACTTCCGGTTATGTGCGCGAACAATCCATCATGCCCTAGCCGTTACGGGCTTTATGTTTAGCGCAGTGCAACATGCATTTTGCATTGCAACAACTTTCCGCACACCAACGTCGAACATCAGGATCAGCAGCGAAAAGCATCCACGCAAGGATCTCAAGAGCCAGAGCCACCTTCCTGTACAAGGCGTCGCTGATGCACGAAAACACGATTACCGAAGCAAGCAAGCGTGCGCGACCGGAAAAGCGGCCTATAGACAAGATCCACACATAAGTTTGTGCTTCACGCTTGCGAAATCTATTGAGCAATAAGAAATCATAAGGGCGCAAAGGAATCTTACTACTTATTGAAAATATGATAAGACAATCTAAATTTAAGCCAACTTTGTTAATTAGGTACATTTTCAGAGTTTGAATTAAGTTTTAAGTTTATAGAAAAGTTGATTGATTAAGTTGTAATGTATTTCAACTCAAGATAGATATGTACATACTTCATGTTAGAATTTATACTGCATATTTTATGAAACCTGGTCATACTGCGGCACGCCGGCACCGGCAAATATTTGATTAAATCGTCGCTGAACACGTGTATTATTCAAGCATTAATATTCAGTTATGTACCTACAGGGAGGAGATTTGCACATGGTTTGCTCGTACACGCACACAATTTATTCTCGGTTCCGTAATACTGTCGGCATGCAGATGCATCTGCATGGAACATGTGTTTTGTGTCGTGGGTGATGATGTGCGACGAATTCGCCAGATTGGACAACATGAGCGCGGATTACATATTATCATACTTTGTTATTTATTAAGTGTTATACGTGTAGTTCAGCTATTCCTTATCGTATGTCTGAAATATTTCATAGCAAATTCACTCATTTCTATCGTATATGATGAAATGGAGCTTCATTCTTCATAGTACGACAAAAGTTAGCACATAAAACCAAAAGAACAAGGGATACAGGGACTCTTAGACAACAATTGCCCTCTATTATTGATGCTGCTCTCGTTAGCTATGTGCAAACAATTAATGAATGATATCCACTTACCCGCTCGCGGCTTCCCTTTTTCTGAATGATGGAACAAATGGCAAGCATCAGAAAGAAAGTCCAAGGGTTATTTACATTGTTGAGGTAATGCATAGCATTGCCGCAATGAAATTTAGATAAATACAGGCAACGTGAGGAAAGTATACGTGTTACCGTTCTTTTTTCATTTGAATTTCTATATCTACTAAGTAAACACCGCATCAAAGTGCCTCAAAGGGAGGCATGTATTTATACCATTATGTATAAATACAAATACTTTCCGTTTCCATTTGAGTATTTTGAAGCAATGGTTGTTTATCGCGAACAAACTTAGACATTTCTCGTTGCGATTAATCATGGAATGAACGAAAGAAGGAATTGCGACTTGTCAATAACAAATTAATATTTTGCTCCATATAACGAGAATGTAGTGAATGAGATAAGAAGGTATGTGTTGTAGTTTGGTATAAGTGTGCAAGAATAGCTAGCGACATTGCAAGGTAGAAAGAGGGGACACTAACAAAGAAACAGCACAAAACACAACAAAACAGACACATTTGTTGTAAGACGCTATACATTGAATTACGCAATATTTTCGCACATAAAACATGAAATGGACGAAGAAAGGGGTTTGTATGGAATTTATGAACACATCAGCTCCGCGCAACAATAATAAATGTATGTTTATGCGCGTGTGTTTATATACATTTACGTCTTTGCGCTCAACAGGATAAATGATGCATCCTTGTTTTTACTATCCGTTCTCGCTATAAATGCAAATGAGAAAAAGGCGTGCAGAAAAGGAGTCGGGGCATTACCTGCAGGGAGAAGCGTCGGTGTTGAGCCTTCCGACCTCCACGTCGTTTCGAAATATGCGGATTGTCACGACAAATCGTCTTGCTCTTGAAGATCTCCAGCTGCATATACAGCCTCTTGAGTTCGGCGCGTATATCGTCCGGACTCATGTCGGCGAGCGTCACCTCGGTCATATCCACGTCGCTGTTGTTGCCGGTGAGCGGGCCGTGTGCATTCACATCCTGCAAGTGGCAAGCAAAACCCATGCATGCATTTCCATTTTTATTATATGCAATTTGTACTTTTTAAATAATTGATTAAATATAAATGTTTTTTTCTTCCATGGAAATCAGCCAGACATCTTAATTTGATTAATGGCGGGATAGAAACAGGGAAAGAGAACGAACGCACATTCGCTTTCTTCATTTATTTTCATTAAGCGATGATGAACGACGCGACGATGAGTAATTGAACCTCATCCCGTATGCGCATCCGATACCAAGGACTCCTCCGATCACGTCGGCCACGACCGAGTTCATCAGTTATCCACGTCGAAACTATCGCACCGAAACGAGCGCCCATCGGGAAGAGCAAGACGCGTATTGTTGCGATGCTCGGACAAGTGAAATCCTTCGGGGGTGGAGGTGGATGGGGAGTGCAACCATCTGTGGATTGCACAACAGGGAATGCCTGTGCGGTTGGGTGGCTGGCCGACACGAAATCGGAGCGCATGGTGTGTGAGTGAGTGGATTAACAAACGCGTGGGCGTAATGACACAAGACCATGAGTTTGTCATGGTGGGCGCGAACAAGGCCGGCGTGTAGTAGTGTAATTTGCCACGTCAGGGCGCAGATCGGTCAGCAGGAAGTATGGGATGAAAATGGAGATAATGCTAGAGCACGCATGCTACACGATCGATGTGACAACGTCCTGCATTACTGACAATGTTATGCGGCGAATATCGGAGCATAGTCCTGCCAGGATGCAATTTAACTTGCAATATGCAATTACTTTCTGCCGGTTTTCTCTCATAAGCATGGACCCAATTTATTTTCTGCAGTTAATGTTGTTAGCTATGTACGCGTTGATCATTATTCTTAGTTTCGGATTAGATTTCGAATAAAATTCGGGATTTTCATCCCCACGAGATATCCCTATGCATCCTAAGTAAACGGAGTAGGCCGAAGACGCTGCTGCCAAATTAGCGCAAATGCGTGGCGCGCGCAAAAACTTTCCGCGCCCATCTCGTATGGATTTGTGTGCGAAGCGAGCTGGTGAAACTTTGACGGTCGACGAAAAAAAAAATTAGGGAAAACTAATGGCCCCCAAAGGTACAACAATTTCCTGCCATTAGGCGGCCGCGCCGTATATATTTCCTTGCGCCTCGGCACACGTATGGTGCGGTGCAAAATCCCGCCGGGGTTTGCGACCGGAGAGGATAATTGAAAACTTACCGTGATTATGCGATGATTTATCTTTGTCCCGCATCGGCTCAACGCCATGCCCGCATTTTTACCTAAGGCTCTTTGTATTTTTCTTTGCCGCACGATCCTATTTGATGTATTTATCTTTCAGGTTAACACCGGAATACCGCGAGTTCTTTTAATCCGAATATCACCGTTTGAGACATTTTAAATCAAAATAGTACGAACCTTAAATGCGTCCACAGGCAGTCGGCAGGAGTATTCCTGTGCGAGCGATCGCACCTGTTTCTGTTGATACCAGCATTTGGGTACAAATACCAGCACCAGAGTAATGGTCGCGGTGAGCTGTGTGCGCAGGCAGTTCGTAATAAGTACGCTGTCCGGATGCAGACCGGGCAGGATAAAGACGCGTCCGATGTAGAAGAGCCCACTGACGGTTAGTTCGATGCTAATCGCGGCGCAAAGGAATTTTCGTTCCTGCAAGAAAGAGAATACGGATTAATTTTGCACCACTTTACAAATTAATTAATGCAGTATTTTTAAGTTGATTCACACAAAGGACTTGACGGTGTATAACAATAATAATAATGCTTATTGTATACTTTCCCATTGTGCGACTTTTATGTAGCATATTTATGTGTGCGAGTTTCAGTGGCATCGATAAAAAAACGAATGTTTTAAATTAATTAATCGCCGAAGCACGTCGAGCTGACGAACATCAACTGCATGCAGATAGAGTGATGGTAATCATTTCCACGCCGCACGGCGGCCGCCCGTAAATTCATTTCGGCTAAGCCCCGCGCTCAACGGCGGACGGCAGCATTAAAACCGACGCGACGCCCACGGTGCGGCGCATACCATTCTCATCCACCCGTGCGCGCACGCAAATGAAGTAATTGAAGTAATTAATTAGTGCATCATCCATCTTAACTTATTTACGATGGCGTGGGCGTATGCGTTGACGACGCACGTACGTCATCCCCAATATGTATTCCAGACGGATGCCTAATCAATACCCTTCGCTACTAATCATTTTAGTTTTAATCCGCACGAACCATTATTATAGGAATATTTGAAAGGGTTTCTAGTATCGACAAAAGTTCACTCTTGTATTGTTTACACATTCACCCGGTATTCCTGCGAGCGAAATTTCCAAAGGGAGAACAACAACAACAACAACAACAACAACGCATTGATGAATAAAAAGCGTCCTTCGCTCGTTCCCTTCCGATAATTCCTTTGTGTTTGCACAGTGTTTTAGCCGATGTCGATATGAAGGACAAAGCATACACGTGGTCTTTTGTAGATGTGCGCATATTTTCTAAATGTGTTAGTCAGGTATTCGTATAGCCTCAAATGTTCGGCACGTGTATTATTGTGAAATAAATTTAGTGATTACTTGGAGGCAATTCAATTAAGAGCGCGCTTTTAAGTTAAACATGGTCGGCTGCTGCGACGGCAATAATCAATAATTAACGTTAATAGTGCAGGGAAGCGAGGTGGCTTCAAGGAAACCGAGAAGAGGAAACATTATGCGGGATGTCTTTGATCATGTGTGATTGTATTGTTTGAGAGCATTCAACGTAAGAGTTGATGTCGACGTCTGTAATGAGACTAGGTATATTATTTCATAGCCCCAACTCGACTTCATTGATGACAATATGCAAAGCATAATTGTTTATTCAATCATAAACTGTTTGCAACACAACTTTGGATTTACCTGCGATGTCGTATATATGAATTATAATTAATTCCTGCGTGAGTTCAAATATCAATAGTTATGTATAATAACTTGTCAAAAACAATCCTATACAGGTATATTGTTTGCAAATAATATTATTTATATTATTAAATTTGACAGCATTTCATTGAATTTTAGTAACAAGTTTCACATTAGTATTCTCCCCTGAGACTATATTAACAAATAATATTAGCTTTCCCGGTGTTTGTTACAATAAATTACATTAAATAGCCGCAAAGGCATTTCCCGGATCCCATCATACACGTCAAACCAATTAATCGCAAACTGGTGTATTAATTACATCATAAATCGCGAAATTTTATTGTGTCCATTTTCATTACGCTTACGTGCTAATAACAAAAAATGGTATCCGATGGAATGCTGGAATGAAACAAGTGGACCATTTTTAATTGAATTTGTAAAACACAACGCGCCGCAGAAGCACAAATTACGTACAATAATGTAGATCAATGAGTCACAACGTATTTGCAAATTGCGCCTGTTGGGCATGAGAAAAAGCTACCCCTCGGCCAGGATACTTTCCCGTTTGCGTTTTGCGCACGGATTTCCCGAGAGCAGTTTACGTGCTATTGTATATTTATGAGCATAATATGTAATTTATACAAACAAAACACATATAGCACTCTACGTGAAGAACGCACTCACGGGGGGACAATAATGCGGGAGCGCATTGGAGCATCGAAATTTAATTTCGTCTATAGATTCCGGTCGATTCAATGGTATGTATTATCGATTGCGACCAGTGGACGGGGAAAGGGAGAGCGTTATTGAATTAATTCACGGGATTGCTTAAATGAATTATGGATTTTCTCTGAATGTAAAATTGGACGTTTACAAGCTGGTACTACACGAAATTAATTGTAATGTCAGCCAATCCGCATGCCTAAAATTTAATTATCTGATTGCGCCTCAAATTCGATCAGCGTAAAATTAAGGAAGTTATATTTATTGTATGTAATAAATAAAAACGTTTGATGATGCGCCAAGTTTACATCCGAATTGATTAATCACGTATCGACGCACAATGAATAAATAAAATCGCAGGAAACCGAGATTGGCGGTTGGCGGGTTCTTTTGACGCGCGCACGCATCAAAGAAACACCTACACGTCGCACACGTTAATACGAAAGTTTTACGCGTCGACTGCAGTGCGCTACACAAGTTGGACGCAAGGTGTATTCGTTTCACGCGATGAATATTAATCAGGTTTGGCGGTGGGGTCTTTGAAGGTAGCGCCGGAAAAAAGATGTCATGAATGCTTCTGAAGGCGCCAAATCAAAGCCATGCAAGTTGATGAGATTTCATGTTGCTGGTTTTATACATGTGCATATTTTTCGAAACATCATCAACGTACCTCTTGTTTTGATAGTTTATTCAATTGTAGCTGCAATTATCAAGGAAGACGAAAACATCCACCAACGCATACATATACATAAATCAAAGTGTTCGTCAGGACACCACAGACCTTTATCTATTTTAGGCGAACACTGCGCACCACTCCTCGACTGTTTGAAACATCTATCAGCAGTTTATGCTCGCTGAACATTTGACTACGTGCGCTGGCTCGGCATAAATCGAGGACCGTACGCAGCGACGATGTGTGTGGCGCTCTGGTTTTAGGCGGCGCCGGCGCCGACTTTATGCAAAGTACGTTGCGCGCCAGCCTCCATTCGCGCTCGCATTCATCGAATATGCGTGTGCCGATGCATTAGTGTGGATCATGCGGGTGCCCCATAGGTACGTCAGAAGGGTGTAAAACGCACGCACCGCCTGACACTTTAATTAACTCGGAAAGGTAATTAATTTCGCGCCGTGCCACCGCCGGTGCCGGCCTACTGCATGCAGCGGCGAACTACTATAACTAAAGTTGACGCGACGCTGACGATATTAAAATCACGCGCTCGCCTAACGTGTTAAAAATGCATAGAAAGGAAGCGCGAGTCGACCGACACAAAAAGAGGAAATTAATTAACAAGTCAAAATAGCGCATTGTTCCTGCGCACCGCATGACATGACAGTGGAGCAAAACACATGCAGCGCTGTTGACTTACGTGAAATTGCGTGCGCGCATTGCGACTGGCGTAGCCGAGATGCATGCCAAAGATGAGGATGGTCATCTCGCCCACCTCGGTGACGTAATCCCACCACAGCGGTTTGCACGCTTCGTAGAAGACGCCGGCGTTCGTGCGGCGCGTATACATCAGGCTGTAGTTCTCCTGCATGAAGTTGAGACTGATTGACGTGTACGCCGCCATATAGGCGAACAGCGACGCCACCATGACGGCGAGATACTTGAGCAGGTCGGTGTCCTTCACCACCCAGCGGTGCGCTTTGCGCGTGCGGAACTCGATGAGATGGCGATAGAGTTTCAGTATGATGGCACCGTAGCACACCACGAACCCCATCTCGCGCATCCAAGGCTCGAGCATACAGCGCACCACCGATGGTTCGAAAACTTGAACAATCACCTGAAATGCAACAATCAATAACAATAGAAATAGTTAAATAGGTGTAAAACAATTTCATTCCGGAAAGTGGTAGTTTTGAGTCGCGACTGATCTGTTACGTTGCTCGGTTTTTATCTCAGCTCGACTGTACAATTAATAATTAATCTGCGCTGTCGTTTGCAGTTCCGTCTGGCGAAAAGTTAGACGCGATCTCTTGATTTATGTCGTCGCATAATAAACACTGAAACGAGGTCTTTGACACACAACGAAAAGCCGTGAATAAACTGCAATGCATCGTTCATACAGAATATAAGGGACACAGAAAGCATCATTAAATTTAATGAAAGCAAACGGGCTTATTACACGAGTGGAGGCGCCGGGCGATGGTGCTGTATGGTGATACGTGAGATGCAGCATATCATCCACTACAAACTACTAGCGATCTTTGCATATTCCATACTTCGTTTTATACGGATTTAATAAAACATGTCGCCCATGGCCGCACTTAATTATTATTCAATCGCTGATCTTTAATATTCCTCCAATCAGATTAGAATAAAGCTCAACTATTTAATTAATAAACTTTTGATATTTCGACGCTTAGGTGATTAACACGATCGTATAAGTTTGCCGAGAAATTTCCCACACGACCGGCAAGTATAACTTGCAGAAAAACAATATCGTTTAATTCGTAAATATAATAAAACTTTAATTACCATCAACATTTATTTATGCAACAAATTTAGTATGCAGCTCAACGTCAACGCGAGCGTGTTTTGCTTTAATTAACATTCTGCGAGTGGACCACTGCCTTGCGAGTCGAAAAGAAACTTTTAATCAATCGCCACGGTTGAATCATGACCGCGAGATAAACACTTCACTCGTCGCCTCATCGTGCAAGGTAAATTTTCGCAATTTCTAATTTCCGCATTCTCAAAATTTTCCCCATTTCGTGGCAGCGCGCTACGTTTTCCGTAACTTTGCATTCGAATATACCTATTCGTCAAAATAAACTTTTGCTTCAACGTAACCGTTATTTCCGGCCCTCTTCCATGCAAGCCCAATGTTTTTCTTCGTCATCCTCCTCATCATCGTTTTCACAGAGGGTTTAGGGTTCATTTCGGCATGTGACGTTCGTTATATAAAAGTGGTTTGCTAGGATATCCCGCGGGAATTGGAAAACTTCCAAGTTTTATGCAAGCAAAACAAGCCGGCCGAAAAGTAGCGGGCGCACACGCTTATCGTAAGCGCAGCAAAAAGGTATTGAAGGTTGGATGTAGAAATATGTTTAAAATGAATGTGCTTGGCAGAATTTGAGCTCGGGCCGAATTCGGTGAACACAACTTGGAAAGAATGTGCGAAACCGGAAACTCGCCGATATGGGATTGGCATTGGCATGACGCAAAGACGCAATCGAAAATTTGCATTTTTGAATCGAGCGTTCATGCGAACGCAGGTAGAACGTGTATTTGCTTTGTATTGGGTGAGTTATGATAATATTTCACAATTTTCCGATATGCACACCAAAGTTTGGCATAATCCCGCAAAGATCAATAGAAACTGGCAATATGTATATGTATTTTTGAGGGAGTGTGATTTATAATATTTTGACTTAAATAGTAACAATATTGTATTCCAAATAATACTAAGAGAGTCACATATTTTTCATAGTCCTAATGTGTCAGTAAATAATATTAATTTACTCACGAATGAATATTGTTTCAATAAATACAATATTGCTTATAATAATATTTTATTGGTTCGTTTAATGTTAGCTGGATTGACCTGCATAGTAATCGCCCGACAGGAAAATGATTACTTTTATTTCGTATTTCACGCCTACGATAAAAGCGAACAAATTAGAGATGCGGCGTAATAATATAAGAATGCGAATTGTTGAAGAAAAAAAGAGCGCATAAATATAATGGTAACTTCGGGCGGGCAATATAATGAAAGGCAGCGGGAAAGTTTTTACGATGCACTCGTAAAGAATTACCATCATTATTGCATGGAAACGTTTTCCGCTTTCAATAAACGAGTAAAAAATCCCTAACTTAAATAAGGCCGATTCCGTTTGCTTTTCTTTGCATACCGATTAATTCCGATCACGTCAACGTCTATAATTAAATCAAATTCTTATAAATAAAAATACACATAAATCTTAATCTTATCACATTAAAACTTTTTTCTGTAGTCTTTTGCTACATCTTTCTCCGCTGATACTTTCATAATAATTTCGAGATCAAATTATAGGCATCACGGCCTTTTTCTCATCTCGTTTTGTTTCTACAGCGATGTGGCCTCAAGCGCATGGCAATTTTCATAAAGAATGAAAACATGCGCACGCAAAATGGAAATGGAATCCAATAAGTGCATTAGATTCCCCCCTGCCCTCTAGTCACGTCGCGGTCGAGATGAGTTGCAGGCAGGAGGTTGTCTTAAATCAATTTTCATTTTCCACACGTTTTCATACTATCTATTCATTTGCATGTACTGAGGCTATGACGAATATTCCAACCAACGCGAAATTATATGAAACTTATTACGTTTCCGGAAGGAAAACTTTGCGCGTCAAAAGCATAATAGCAGTATGGCTGAATAATGAAAAGTATACGCGAGAGTTAAAAATGGGTATTCTTGTTTCATTTTATACACGAATGTGTTTAATACGAATGGCGGAAAAAATATATCCTACAAATATATGTGCGTTGCGTTACTCACCGTCAAGTAGAGTAAAAATAGTCCTAATAGTATTGTTTCTAAGATGGTCCACATACCGCAAGCTATCGTCTGAAATTGATAAAAATCATACATAAATTGTATATCAGTAAATCTATGAGATAAAACAATGTTAAACCAATTTAGGAAATAGAAAGACTAGTAAAGTTACCTTGCATTTTCTTTGTTTGAACACGACCATTGCAAGGACGATGGTAACAGCCATGCACGCAGCGTGAATGCAGAGCACCACCATTTTCACGTAAATGTCGCGGCGGGAAGCGCATATGCCGCCCTTTTCGCATACATCGCAGTACTTCGGACATTCTTGGCAACTGTAAACATGTAAAATACAATTGAATCTTCCAGCTGTTTCTATAGGTAAGTATAATTGAATGGTTGCAAATACAAATTCCTCGTGAGTGGATCATCGCATCTATATTAATTATATTGCTGATCTAATCAATATTAATATTCTATGAAATATAGCGGGCGCCTGTCAAAACTAATCGCATAAATAACATCGTAACGTATCGGATGGGATCACATCCGGCCAGATTCGATCAAATATCAAACTCGTAATAATAGCGATCTCATAATACCATACATATATCTATATTCTAGGGCTGTGAATGAAAACAAATGCAATAATACCACGCTTTCGGATGCTTTCAATACATCTCCTTTATTTATCCGTTATCCTTTCATTCAACTTCAATATCATCCATCGCATGTGCGCTGCTTGCGTCCTGCCTACCTGTGCGTACATTTTCGCTCAGTCTCAACGAGAAATGGGAGTGGGATGACCGATGTCCGCACGATACCAACAAAAACAAGTTGGGCGGACGCGCGGCGCAACAATAACAAAAACTTTTCCAGGATCGTACACATTCTGTCTCTATCGCAATCTCTCCCTCTCTCCCTCCCTGACTAGTCCTTTTTCTCAAAACTTTCGTATGTACTTGCTTCCTTCCATTGGTAGTAACATTATCATTACGTCCTCGACGCTCCTCGATTCCGGATCGTTTAGATTCTTGTTTTCTCGCATTTTGTCCGACGCAAGGCGCACGTGATGTGCTTCCTGTATTGCGTAGCAACTATATACAACCTATATAAAAGCGAATTAAGTTGCAAAGTTAAACGCTTAGCTCATCTACGTTTTGCCGAATGAGGTGTGTGCTTAAATACCTTTGGACACGATTGACCTAAGCGAATTTATTTTGTCGCTTTATTAGTAAATTAAATAAATATATGTAATTTAGATTAATAGCGACTGCGACGATGGAGGTTAACTACTTAAGTAGTGACATGAGAAACTCTTAACGTCACTTCTTAGCACATCAAAATGAATCAAAAATGTATTCGCCTTCTGCGGTGTGATAAAAGCGAGAAAGGTTATGTGGCGTTATCGTGCGTGAGGACGAGTACTCGAGGCGAATGGTTTAAGGTCGGATTATTGGAAGATAGTGCAGGCCATTTGTTACATGCGGCCCGGAAAAGAGGATGTTGATGACTATAGAGGGTCTGCAAAAACTAGATAGCACTCGTTAAAATACCATATGGTACAAATAAGATAGTGAAAACCATTTGAAGGAATTTTAAGGATAATAATTCAGATCAGAATCAGAATGTATTTATAAAAAATACCGTTAAAAGTATTCAAGTTTTATTTATCCTGTATATTACATTACTTGAATAGTGCAAAACAATGGAGAAAAGGGAAGTGTAAGAATCAGGGATGTTGCAAAGACATACAAAATGAACTGACGCGTAAGAAGGATAAATTACTTGTTGCTGTCGCGCGAAGGTGGAAATGGTGCTCACCCAGGCTCGGGCACGTACATATACTTGGTTTATTTCAATGCGTTGCGCGAGTGCAAAGAAAAAAATGCACTCGACCGGCTTATCTCTAGAGCAAACATTTGCTAAATTGTCACATTAGTTTCGCCAACCCTAGCACAGCAAGTGACGCAGGTGCAATCAGCTTAATAGCACAAAACGTAAAGAAAATGTTGCCGACGAGATTAATGTCGTTGAACATACACTCTATTTGGTTACTATATCCTCATTTCTTACAAATACATTTTCAATCTATTACTAAATAATAATATAAATTTATTAGCAGTGATGTACTTAGATATGTATCGCTTCAACAATATCTACAGAGTCATGGTCATCGTCAGTATCATAACCATTGTCAACACTTTCGTTTGTGGTATTGGTTGTCTGCCAGTTCGGATCCTGTTGCGCGGCAATATCCTGTTCGGTGCAGTCCGGCTTCAGGATGCAGACATTGCGCGCATTGCGCACGTAAGTCTCGCGGCAGTGGCAACCGATGTGACAATTTCGCGTGCATGGTGTGACGGGCCCAGCGCACAGTTCATCGCAGCCACCGCATGAGAGAAAAGTCTGGTTTGCAGTGCACGATGTCTCCGTTTCGTTGACCGGTGTGAGTGATGCTTAATTGATTACATTGATACATATTTTAACCGCTTCGTCAATTTTGCACTTGATTTCGTTGTACTTACATTGCCCCAATACGGTGCCTATCATCAAACACATTGCAAACGTCACCATTAACATTCGATGCATTTTTGAGAAAATTTGCGCTGAATTTTTATACACGACACGTACAATTTCGATTATTTGCACCGATTAATAGCGTCGCCGAAATGTTTTCGTTATTTATATGACGGGGGCGCCATCGAGGCGAGCTCCCATAGATAGCCGGGGACAACATGTTTCACCGCCAAGGTGTGCACGCGCGTTTTCCGCCAGCGTGCGACCGGAATGTTATCGTAATTACACACTCGCGTAATTATGCGCAATATACGTTTGCCACGATAATGGAATTTTACGACTATACAGAAGAAGACAAACAAAAACTCACACAATGTATGGGTTATCTCTTCTATGTGTCACTCGCATTTGAATGATTCATTATTAGTACCGTTGAAAATATGAGTTACAGCAAAACAATGTCCAATCAATATCTAAGTAAGGAATAGCAAAACAAATCGCTGCAATCCAATCCTGTATAAAATTATCACTTGCAGTTTGAATGCACATGAACTAAATCGCATGACTTAATTGCGCCCATCCTTGATTAATACGGTATATCATTTAAATGTAATATATTTTTTTAATTTCTTATGTACGTATTCTTAAACCTTCTACGAATATTTATTATTAGAATATTTTTGAAAGGAATCGTAATATTGCACGCAGATGTCAAATCATCGCTCGATTAGATCTCGTTATCGGCGATGTGCTCGGTGGCGCAGCTGGTAGCGAGGATGCAGTGTCCTTTGGTGTCGCGCACAAATCCTTCGTCGCAATGACAGCCGTTCTGGCACAGCTTGACATCGCACGACGCCGGATGCGGGTCGTCGCACGTCGGTTCGCACGTGCCGCACGAGAAGCGCTCGCCCATAGCACACATATCTTTTTTTATCAATTAAAAATTAAAATATTTATTATGCGTTCCGCCCTAGTTTATTTTGCTGATTGAATTTATACCTTGATGCTCATGATCTGCCGTGCGTGGCAAGCAGTTCGTTATTGACAGACCAAAGCACACGTTACTCTCCAATCCGCAAGCATCCATGTAATCGGAAATGCATTGCTGCACACTTGTTATTTCTACAAAACGCAATCAATTTACTCACGCACGGCTCTTTTCACACTATCCTGTTGAATATGAGATATTCATTGCACGTATGTCCAACATTATCCAATAATACACTAATGAAATTTTATAAAAATAATCTAATTAAACCATTTGATTAATACCTGAGGCGCTTAATCCGTGTGCACCGTAACGGCGACTGCACATCAACAAACAGAACACGCATAATGTTCGCCACAAAGTATCCATTTATATGTTGAATTTAATTAAAAAGCAAACGTAATTGATTTACGTGTAATGCAGCTGCAAATGTTGTGAATTATGAATTGATAAAAGCGACAGAAACGTGTGAAATGAAAATAAATTGAACTAAATATGTTACAAGATGATTTATGTAGATTTTTATCTAATCGTTTTAAAATATGATGTTCAAATACTGGTACAGGATGGCGGAGGATGTGTGTACGTGTATGATATTCACGTGAAATGTCTGCAATTAGTTTCATAAATCACGACCTATCATCACGGCTAGCACATATGTGGCTTGCGTGTGCGTCATTAGGAATGTAATTATGGTTACGAAAAAAAGTTAAACGAAATACTCACTGATTGCCGCACTGCAGAGGAAAGAAAAAAGAAGGATAAGGGAAGAAATAAAAGCAATAATTGGATTTGGAAAATATGAAAAGTTATGCAATAATGGTAATTAAATAACTAAAACAATAAAAATGTTCTAATTGGATGAGAAAAAATTTTAAGGATAATAATTTATAAAACGGAAAACAGTACATAAAACATGTACATAGATAAAAACTTATTTTTATTTACCTACCTTATATATAAAATGTTCTTTTTTTCGTTGAACAAATGATAATTTTCAAATCATTGTTGTATGAAAATGACGTTAGCAA
>JARJDR010009631.1:0-11062 GCA_030264135.1 Myllaena sp. GC000078 | reverse complement strand
TAGATCACTTAAGCGAGCTATATGTAGATACCACGTAGAGCGCCATGTGGATTCCATTGACTATTTCAAGTGATTGAAAACATATTTATGACGCAACCCGCTAGATGAGCCTGAATATTTCGGTCAACAACATTGAACGATAATTGCAATCAAAAATTGCGAGAAAAAAAATCGCGTCGCACATACATAAAAAGTATTTTTGTGTTACCACGTTTTATATACCAGTGTAGAATAAATAGTTTCGAAGGTAACCACCTGTGACAAAATAATCTCGAGAGTAGTCTTGAAAGTGAATAATGGATAAGGTTACTAAGGCCAGAAAACTCGGATAAACCAGTGAGACTTAACTGAATCGGTCAATATTCAAACTTCATTATCAATATTCAAAATCGGATCATCTAAAGGGGGCCTTACAATTAACCCCGTCATGTTCTGAAAGTGTATCCCGATATTAAAAACCTTTCAAATTCGAATTGATAGTTAAGCATAAAAAACGTGATAATAAAAATACGTAACACTATAATAGCGGTTATAAATGTAACTGAAAGAAATTTCCTTCAGCGCAATTTTGACACTGCGTATAAAATGAGTAAAATGCATTAGCACCCGGCGTACCTGATTTTCGACCAGCATCGCCATATCCATGAACATATCGTGCAGCTCTCTGATGGATGTCTCCAGCTTGATAATATCTGCGTGCCGCGCCTGTATATCAGCGAGCGTCTGTTTGGCTTGTTGCGTTTCCATGATAATCTGTGAAATCGTTATCGCCAATTAGCATTAATTGCAATTCGCCACCGGGTGGTCACGTCGAGAATATAATTCGTTTTCTATACATACGCCTTGCGTGAAGACAGCCGGATTGCCCTGCTCAAGCATATCCTCCAGCTCCTCATTCGTCGTCTGTCGGCCAGCTATAGAAATGGAAAAGTTTTCACGTAGCAATACAAAATAGCATCGCACAACAAATTCAAACTCACTGATTTCTAACTGTCGCTGTATCCTGCCTTTACATCGTTCTCGGTAGTCCGTTTGCGTCCGATTATATTCTATCATCACCTCGACGAACTTCCGCGACAGCGTTGAGTGCTGCGTTTTTCGTATTCGCAGGTCCGCCGACGACTTGTTGTTTTGTTCCTCCGTTTCTATATTTTGTTCTATCACTACGTAGGGCATAATAATTACGTTATTTTTAAAAGCACCTTGTACAGTGTAACATATATATTGGTGGCAATTCAATTAATAAGCATCTTATGAATCAAAATGTTTCAATATCCGTTAGCATTATGCTCCGGAGCGGGATTTCACAACCGAAGTGACTGGAACACTAAGCAAGTCTTCCGTGGACTCAAAATAAAAATTATGAAATTGCCAAGCAAAAAAAAATAGAAGAAAAAACTGTTCTTCGATCATACGTGAGCAAAGGATAACGCCACACGCCCTTAGAAATAAAAATGAAAGAAATAAAATGAAGAAAAGTGTAATACGAACCTTTTAACTTGGCACGGACTTTGTTGGCAGTTTTCTTGATGTCGGCCATCAGGTCTTCCAATTCCTGTTTCGTTTCTATAAACAAGACGTACAAAAATAAGTTACTGAAGATAAAGCAGGTATATCTTGTAACACTATGACATTGTGATATAAAATAATTACATAATAATTGCCAAATTTACATCTGTCTTTAACCGAGAAGAATACGATGAGGGTTAGTGTCTCATCACGCGCAATTGGCAGTACATCCGAGGTGTGAGATGTGGACAACCGATAATAACACAATTTCGCAATGCTAGCAATTCATTAAAAAGTTGCAATTACGAGTTGTTGCAACCTTGTTAACTATACTTCTGCATGGACCCGGCGCCGATTAATGAACTATTTCGATAAAGAAACACTTTCTTCTCCCCCTTCTAGAAATGGAGGCTGTAAGATGTATTCTTAAAAGTTTATAATGTGCTCGACGCACGATGTAGTCATGTCGCACAAATTAGAAATAATCGTAATCATGTGATAAAATTGCAACGATGTTTAGATAATATCTATCCGTGCGACCTAATTATATTTACTCTGCGGTTTTGTTGCGTCTTCTTCAATACGCGTTACCACCATTTACATGGCAACTTTCCTTCCCCCATTTACTGGTTCTCTTGCTTGGCGCACTAGCGAAAAACCACACAAACCCAATTTCGATCGATTTATATTCTCCGTCGAACACATACATCTACTTGTATGCTACGGAGATGAGAAAAGTGATATATCGAGAAGAAAAAAACCCACACTACTAACACCAGAGTTTACTAGCGCGAGTCTGACAAAATTAACTACGAGGTGAATGTGAGCAAATTTATTATGCGAGAGATGGGGAACTCCTTTGTCCATCGTGCTCCAGCAACATTTCATTGTATAAAGCAAACAAACCCGTTATATTATATGAAATAGCGATTCATATATTAAATTGCGAGATAAAGAATATTCAAGAAATTTTAGGGAGATGGACGTCGTGATCGTAAAACAACAATCACCATAATCACTAATCGCATTCTCCACGCATTCGCAGATCTCGCATGCTCACATCATGCTGCATCGTTAGATACGTCCGCTGTAATATAGGACGAGGTCGAATTGCGCACCCCCGGAACAAGGATGCGGCGAAGGTCAAAACCATCTGATCGGCGCCCTTCGCTCCGCCGGGCACCGAATCCCCGCTAGTGCCCGTACAGCCACTAGTTACGCATATCAATGGCAGCGGCGGCAGTACTCGTATGTTGGTCTCGAGGACAAATGCAACCGCTGAAAAGAGCAAATGTCCGATCCACTACCCGATGACTATATCAAACGGACCTTGATATATACCAAATTGTGTTCCGGTGTTATTGACATTCATCAATAGTTATGTAAATGATTCTGAATACTGAATCACTTTCGTGCGTTCTTAACAAAAAAAATATTTTCCTTTCTGTCCGGTCCATGTTTGCCGTTGCCCGAATATTAAAACAATAAATAATCGGTGGCGGCGGCCGCGCCGTTTGCATCCCACCCCAGGGTATTATACGTCCGCCAAGATTGTGTCGCATGTTCATTTTTGGCCTAACCTGAGGTTACCATCGCCGTAGCACGTGTTAGTACCCGGAGAGTTGCCCCAGAGTCGCCGGGTCAAACCCTGACAGGTGAGAACCCTAGCCACACCCAACCAGCCGACCACCACTGTCTTACAAGTAATATCCCGTCAATATAAGGCCGTACTGTGTTTGCAACACACCGGTAATTGCCTCCCCGCAGAGACTATAGTTAATTGATCCATCTTTATTTCCTTGCAGTCTTCAACAACCTTATTCTTTTCTGGATAGCGAGAAGCTGTAAAATGAGGAAATATTGTCGTAATTAAAGCGCAGATGAATTCCTTTCCCTCACGTTGGACTCACGCCCATCCTACTACGCTACGACGCTACGACGTGAAGCCACTTGCTGCAGGAAAAAGAATTCGAATAGCAATTTGCAAAATTGTCCTGTATAACGGAAAAGGTGGTACATGTTGCAAGAAAATAAGAAAAAATACGAAAAACTATATTGCTGCCCATGCTCAGAACTAGTCCACACAGCTTCCTTGGATCTGAAAACAAATTCAAGATGGACTATTTACATAGTGCGCTGCCCTATATCGTTCGCGACATAACCGTTCCCTCCGGTAGCAACACAATAATCCTGATGTATTCGCATCAGGTGCGGTGTACGTGCGCGTGGCTCGAAAGTCGAATAAATTCTAGACGTGCGTCGGCACGCCGCCTCCCACACGTAAAAAATGTGTGCAAATCAAGTTACGAACCATGCTCGTAATGCCCATCACTCACTAAACGCGTTCACACCCACGTTATCTATCATAAGGCCCGGCCCAGGGCTAGAGTCTGCAGCAACATTTCCCAGCGCCGGAAATGTCAAAGGTTTTTATTGGAAAATGAAAAGTGTGTACATCGTGTATACATCAACACCAAAAGATCAGGATTAGCCCTTCTGATGCGGAATATTATGTAGGATTTGCAAATGATTAAATTCAAAGTTGGCACAAAACTCAGATAGTCCTTGTAATTGGGAGCATAGAATCACTGCGAATGTGGAAGAATCCTAGAATCCTAAAATCGATTTTTATTAGCTTTGAATCTTCTAGCATACTGAACTTTCAGAGATACAAGACATTTTGAATCCTCCAGTAAACAGTGGCGGGCATAAACCTATTATTTTTTCGATTTTCGGTAGTTTGGTATACACCCCTTCAAGCCTTCAAGGACATTGGTTTAACAGGAGTTAAATGTCATTCTCATACGTTCTATGCTAAAATTTGCCCCCGAAATGGAAAACGATCATACGTCATACGATTAATTGCTCAGCCGCTGGACGGCAGCGGCATGCAGGTGCGAAATTATAATATTGTTAGTTCGAGGATATACTGCTTTGTTCTTGCAGGGGCGCCACCGACCTTCGTGCACTCTCGCTCTACATAAACATGCATACATATATGTAACTACCTAATAATACCTAAGTAGGGTGGATGGGAGATTGCGTTTGCGCTCCGGAGGACTCGACAGTCAACCCTGAAAGTGAGTTTTTATTATGTTTCGCGTTTAGTATCATAAAATTAAGCATAAAATAGCAAATGTGCTAAAGAATGGTATTTTCACGGAAATGAATGAGTACGATGTTTGTAGTATTTTTATGTTCATTAATTATATTTTCATGTTAAGATTGGGGTCACCATTAAGGCCTTTGACAATTTTATGCGACAATTTGTTTCGTATATTTCTTTTTGGTTATCTTGAGTGAGACCACTCAAATCTACATGTGCTTGAATTATCCTTACCATCCTTATAATCATGCTGACGATGGAAAATTGAAGCTTAAAGTGTGGGGTATGTAAAATATGACGACAGGTGAATTGATTTCTCTACGTGGCTACTCTGCTAACATGGTTGACTTTTCTCTTTTCGAAATCGCGTCGCAATTTAGTGTTTGCTACCAGTCCGATTCGCCACAGTTTTGACGAACAAATGAGTGTTATCAATTCTTCTGTTCAACTTCTGTTATATTGTTGTTTAATAATTAATCCGCACAGACTTCTGTGACTGGCGCTTTGGGATCAATACCGATAATCATAATTTCGGCGCCGATTCCTTTGTTTTCATTATAAACCACTGTACAAAAATATACAACTAGATTCTCTGCGTTGAGCAGAGGACTATAGGGCTATGAACATTTGTGTGTGGTCCCATGGTACGTGTGTACGCCCTCACGCGGCAGCAGTGTGATTTCCTTCGAGCGGCACGCTACCGAAGGTCACCGTAATCGATCGCGCTCCTCTCGCGCTCGGTCCGTGAGTGGATCAGTGGCGCTCGTGGCGCTTGGCTGCTCGACTCCCAATCCTATCCGAGCAGCTGCCAGCGCATGAACAAGGTAGTAACAAACTGCTGGGACAGCTCCCCAACGCTATCGACTATGGCGACCGTCACCACGTTTCCAAAACCTCTGGGTCGTTTTTGGGCACTACTACTCGCTGTTACTGTTATTATAAAGGTTTATCCGCTTATCAGGTTTATAAAGGACATCGAAAAGCAGAAGACTGTACAGAATCAGATAAATATAATTCCTCGCATCGTCTAAGAAATTACGGTCAGTGTCAGCATGAATTAGATCCCAATGCACGGGCGGCCACTAGTTGGTTATGAGGGCTTTAGGTTTGTTTTCGAGCAATGCTCCGATAGATAAAATACGTTGTTCCACGATATTTGCACAGGAAACACCTACGCAATTTGGCAGAGTCCTCATCTATCGTAAAGTGGATGGGAAACGCAAAACCATGAAGTTAGGAAGAAATGTCAGCAACTCGGAATATAGGTACATCAGGTAGAATTATAAGAGAGATAAGTAAATCAATATTTACAATTTTTACGAGATTAATAATCTTGGCCAATTTAATTTCACAAAAAAAAAACCAACATAACATCATTAATATGAATTAAGGAGACCGATTTAATTCTATTGCCTCAAGGTACTAACTTCACATTCCGTGCACGTTGGTTATTTAGTGATTAATATTACCCTCGCAGAATTTATTGCTACCACGTACAATAGAACCTTTCTAGCGGTTTTCCAGCTAAGGGCTTACCCAACAATACTACCGCATACGTATGAATGAGAAAGTCGCGATCTCGCAGCCACCTCCATTGCCCTGGACTTGTCCAAATTGATGAATCATGAATTAATTACTACACCCTCCTAAACTTCAATGAAAGCCTTCCCCCACCTTTCCTCTGAGCAAGTGGTGGAAGAAGTGGTCACACAGGTACTGAGTCGAAACGTTTCCACTTCTCTATACGTTTTTCCAATACATCCACTTTCCCATTTTTAGTTAACGAATGGTGGGCGCGTGTATACCCATACACTACAATACTAGCTCATAAGCGGAACCAAAACCTACGGGGTATATAATATGATTCGATTGAAAAATGTGATTTACAGCCACAGTTCTAAACTCGGTTTGTAAAAACCGTAAAATCTTTAGAAAAATAGCCACAGGCGACGCACAATTAATTATAACTTTTTCGTTTCAGCCCCAAGTCTGTTCCAGTATACGATAAGAGCTGACCTGTCAAGCGGCGTATATGTATGCATTGTAGAAATACCATATATGCATGCAGGTGTGTCACGTCGAATGAGTTGAAGTAAGGGAAGAAGAAAGGGGAAATGTGTTTGTGTGGTCAGTCAACATTAAAAGTTGCTTCGAATCACCATGGCAACTTGAGACGACAGACTTTGCAGTCTCGCATTTCTTTCGATAATCGTCAAGACAAATTAGAAACACTACGTCCCCCTCACTTCAATCCCCATCTAGAAAGTTTATATTGGCTTGATTTATAATGTATTAGTCCACGATTCAAAGCACGACCAACAGCAATATTGGTAAATACATAAATAATTAAAATCGGCGGGCAATTCATCTACGCCGTAAGGAATGAGTCCCGAAGTTTTCCCTTTCTGGCATCTTCCGAACTCAATGCACCTTCGTGTCGTCCGCAATACAAAATTAATAAACGAAAGAACAGAGAGGGAACAAAGCAGTAATTCGCAGTCAGCGATTCCTTTCCCCTCGAAACATTTGAGTGATCCTTGAAATTCTGCCAATCTTGCAGAGCAGCACATATATGGGAAGGCAATATTGCCAAAGAGTTATCAATCAATACTAACACTGGGGTGGTTACAGCGTATCGTGGAATAAAAATAAACTTGGCAATTACCGCTTTCAGTTACATTTGAAATTTTTACATTTCTACTTACTCTCATCGCTCTGCGGTGCTGACAGGATGGCACTATGTTTCTTTTTCACGTCCTCGACGTTCGCCTGCACCTTGTCGATCATGTCACGTATCTCCTCCACCTAAAAATCAAGGGAAATAAACGCGTTATACGGTGGCCAACATACTAAAAATACATGTTATATTGGGTATATCCAAATCCGTTTTCCGTCCTGTTTACGAGTGACGTGCATACATCTCCTGCACATCGGAGGAAAAGGAGAGAGACTAGACATATCCATGGGCAGCGCCTCGGGGATGCTACACGGAGGGATGAAAAAGCCATTAGGAGATGCAATGAATTATGGACGAGTCACCGGATTTGTTGGATCTTCTTTTATCGAGCGCGCGCGGCAACGGAAACAGATTCGCATCTTTCCACTGCCCGAGGCAAGTCAGAAGAGGTTGCCTTAAAAAAGAAAAAAGAAATCAACTTCGCCTGACTGTCATTTGCCGGCTGTTGGTCGGATAGAAAGGCAGCAATAAGGCGGTCGACCCCGACGAAGGGATGGTTTATACAATTTTCCAATAGTTTACTTTTTACCGCTTTGTTTATTTTATATCAATTGATTTTATACGCTTGCTTTGTTTTTGTTTTGCCAGAAACTGAATGGAAAATTGAAACGTTTACACTTGCGAAAACCTTAGTAGATAAAAAGGAGTTAAAAATTAAAAATACAGGCCCAGTCGAAGGGCGGTTGTAACTCCGATCTCTTCATGCTCCCATAACATAACACAACAGATCGTTACGTATATGCATTACCGGTAATCAAGAAATGAATAATAAACCACTGAGTCGACTGCACAGACAGCTTGCGGCCACTAAATGAAATACGCTCACCGCATTACCACATATAGATACAAGTGAAGGGCGGATTCGAGCGCATTATTTCGGCAAAGAATACACTTGTATGCTGTGAGTGATGTGCACCGACCATTGGCATGCGATACACGGACACGTTTTATCGAATTGCGCGCTTATTCCCATTTGCACATTTGCATATTTATGCACGGTGAACGCGCATGAAAGCTGAAATACATATCGCCCGCGCGATTACAACGCGCACCCAAATACGTATTCAATTCTAAATATAGACACCATTTTTGCAGAGATAAGTTATCCAATCGATATGATACGTGAACGATCGTTAGTGCGACGATGTAATCAAGATGGAGATAAGTAGCCAAATCAATTCACAGAACACTGATTTCGGGAAATTTGTTGTATCGGCGATTTAATTTAAGATTGTTATCTCAATTTCTATTTTCATTAAATTTGTCCTGCAATAACACACATGATAATGAAATGAAAATATGTTTTATTGCATAATTTTATTGAATGCCCTTGCTTATGCAAAGAATGGAGCATCAACTTTACGATTTTGAAAATTAAACTCTTGAAATAGGAAGATATGATAGATCGGAGAAACGGAAGTGGACTATTAACCCAATACTAAAAACGAGCATAAACCCGGCATTATTCTACATATTTATTAAGTAAAAATATTGATAAATGTTGAGAAGAATATAATAAAACGCAAAACTCACCTCCTGAAAAAATGCATCCATGAAGCCATCTCGGCCCTCGACGTTGATGGCAGTGTCGTCGGGCCCGACATCATCGTCGTCACTCTGGGCCTGCAAAAAACAGATACAAAATTCAATCAGTAATCTTAATCGTAAATTAGTGAGGATAAAATGCAACAAAAATATTAAAATTTGACTAATATGTATTTATATGCGTACTTCAACGCGCCATGAGCAATAATTATTCATCACGGTAGAAATGATGAAACACACTCTGTCTAAGTACATATAAAACATTATGGGAATGACAGCATGCGCGCTGATTTTCTTTATAAATAATAAAATAGCGTTCGTTACCGCATCCCGTATGCTTCACGCTAGTGGCTCGGCCGATTCCTGATCTCACCTAATAATAGCATGATAATAGCTATGTATATATTATTCATTTATGAGAGACTCAATCAATCTGCATCACCACAGTTGCAGCATAATCGAATAAATACTAAATATAAAACTATGAATCGTCCTCTATACCAGAGGTGGGCAACTCCCGACTCGTGGGCTAGAACTGGCCCGCGGCTATTTTTCTAAATTTCATTAATATCACTATCAAAAGTAGCGAGCCAAACCTAACCTAATCTAATCAAACCTAACATAACTATGGTTTGGCCCGCGAATGATTTTAGCCCGCATTCGCTAAAAGTTGCCGAAATATTATGACGTGTAATAATATGTTATAAATTTATTTTTTTCGTACGGTTAGCCGCGAAAAATTTTAAAATCCCGTACCACAAGACGATCATAAAAATTTGGGAAACACTGCTCTATACCAATAAAATTAAACCACAAAACATTTTAGAGTACAATTCAGCACTATTATCATTTTGCAAAGCCAGCAGATATTGATTGGATTGTAAGACTTTTAGGTTGCAGATATTGAGGTAATAATGAGCAATCATGAGAAACAAAAAAAAAATCAAACTGGATTTCAATCCGCGACTTGCGGGTTGCAATTATTGTATCTAAACAACAGCCTCAGCATGTTTGAAGTCACTATTTAGTGATTGTTTGATCGCTGGTTGTGTCGGTGGTATTCAATTGAATAGGTACCGATTCAAGACCACGTAGTGGGCAGCAAAATATATTCTTTTCGAATTCTTCTCATTTCATGTTATCCCCGCGTTATTAGAATCTTTCTTTTGTTTTCAAATTTGTTATTCAAATATGTATGTATTGAGTGGTATTTGTAAGTTTCTTGCACATTTCAAATGAACCTGCGACTAATTTTAAGCAGGATTTGCAATTTAGACAAATACGGTTTTAAATTTTGTGTTGGGCTGCGGTTTGAATACAATAATCTTACCCCAAAAACCGCAGGATCAGAATCCCATTGCGGTGGTTGTTTTTTGAAATTAATTCCTCATCATTGTCAATCAATATTTAATCAGAAGGATGCAACTAAATTGTATTATTTGTTTTGTTACTAAATCTCCTATAGGCGATTCATTAACAAGACCCAAAGTTTTTACCACATAAATTCGTAATTCCTTGACTTCATCGGACGAGTAGATGTTCAAAAAATGAATTTATAAGTATAAACGACATCAACCTAAACGAGTACCCTATATATGAAACATATACCATAATTAACTTGTTTGCGGCAAGTAATCAATCACAAAATTAAAATAATATTTTATTTATTCTCTGTGGTTGGCGACAGTCATCAGAACCTGGAAATTGTATGAATTCCGCTTGTTCCCCAGAAAAAAGTGCATGGGTGGAATCAGTAGCCAGTGGCGTAACAAGGCAAAATGCTACGGGCCCGCGGCAAGTCTCAAAAAGAACCGGTGGCAAAGACAAAGAAATGCGATTTGCAATGCCGATCACGTTATCAATCAACGTGGTCGACAACAGTCATGCCTCGTGCTTCTCTCATCACAGAGCGCGCACCCGATTGCAGTGTCAAAGCAAAATTGGCGCCACGCGTGTTCGATGCATGAAACATCCCATCAACTCACAACTAGGCAGCGCAACAAAAAGCCTATGCTAATTTTCTATCCGACTGGCAAGATTTGCGTTAATTTGAGATTACTAAATATGTTCTGCCTGACAACACCCACCTCGTCAGATCGTTAACCTAAGCAACCTTGTCTAGGAGGTACTAATGAAATCATTCGAATCCATTTAGAGCTTAAATA
>JARJDR010009616.1:0-18961 GCA_030264135.1 Myllaena sp. GC000078 | reverse complement strand
TATAAGTAATTATTTTCTGTCATGCCCGTTTCGAAGAGCAGAAGAAGTTCGTGGACGAATTAGTTGTACATAGCAGTGTTTTACGAGCAATAGTCATTAACTCACTCTCTTGGCTGGATGGGAAACGAGAAGTAATCTATATATAAATTAATAATGAGTGATTGTGGCATTGCATAGTACCCAGTATCTATTGCGTACCGATACCACCCTCTTTGTTTGCGTCCTTCAATAATCTAATTAGGTGCAGTCGATTTTTGCGCGTTTTAATTACGAAACAATGAGTTGGCGTTATTTAAGCGCACGCGCGCTCGCATTCAATTTGTGAACGACATCAGCACCACTGCGTGCGTGATATTAATTTATAAACGTAATTATAATAACGTTATTGTGCTGGAATCCACCGCATATTGCGCGCCAACACAATGGACCCCCGGTCGATGATCGCCCCATGTTCGCGACGCGACGCGACGCGTAATGATCGCATAATGGTTGCGATTTTATTCGCGTTTTAATCGACTTTTAATATTCCTGTTCTGACGACTGTTTTGTGCTGTTTATGTGGTGACTGGTGACACTTTCGATATCATTGGACTGATGGTGGCGGAACGCTCCTTACAGCCTTTGTTTATTGGCATTCATTACGACCGCAATGTTTGTCTTTTGCAGTAAGAGTGATGGCAAACGCCCTAAATGGCCATCGCCATGCTGCCGGTGCAAAGTATTTTGTTGTCGTGTATGAATATTATACGTGTCGTGCGTTGTCGATTGTTAAATTATATTGTCGTTATGCGCGTAATTCTTTTCGCGGCGCGGTGCCGCACCTTCTGCGACTACTGTGGCAATGCCCACCATGTTGCTGCCCATATTTGTCATGAAACACGTATGCTATGTATGTCCCGAAAATCTCTACTAAGCAACTCTATTACATCGCTCCAACGTGCAATTTTATTGCTATTCAGGAGACTTTTAAATTGCCTGATTGTACATAGGTGTAATACGCGTGAAATCGATTTTTAATGTTTTTCCCGTTTACCTATTATGATGTAGGTACATACATCGTAAACCAATACGGGAACCTAAGCAGGCAGTCTACTCGTATAGTCTATATAACCATCGAACCTGTACATTTTTCGTAGATATATGCAGTTTTTTTCTTATTCTGGCAACCGAGCAAGAAACGTGTGAGAAAAATATGAACTCGTGAGTAGTGTCCGCCTTGGGATGCTTGGCAGGCAGGTGAAAAAAGAAGAATATGATGACTAATAGGTGGTGTCTTAAATATCCGCTCGTTTTTTTTCTTCTTCTTTCCACTCCTTCCGAGCCAATTATTAATGCAAAATTCTCGTCGGCGTATACATAGTATAATATTCGTTCAGAGTTTGCTCTTCTTCCACTTCGTTTAACTCGCAACAACTCGCTGCGTATTACAGCTTCGCGAAAACGCTCTTTGTTTTGCGCCGCGCGGTTTGCACTTTGCGCGCCTGGGCTGGCGAGAATTTGTAAGCTCAAGTCGAGTTACTCAACGAACGCAATTCGTCACGCCGTATGAATCGTTAAGTAACTCTCGAAAACGCCACACACATCTACGCTGTGCTCGCGCGCGCGTGAGTCGTTTATGACGGCGCGGAGATGTCAGAAAAGCGTTCCCGCTTCAGTCGAGATCGAATCAGATCAGATCGGATCAGATCGAAGCTGGGGCCACGTAGATTATTATAGGCTACAACGACGAGCAACCGACCGCGCGCATGAAACCATGAATTTAGCAAGGCAACGCAAATTGATTACGTTTCTAATTGTCCGCATCCGAAGAGAAGAAAAAAAAGCGCCAAGCACCACGTCTGTCGCGCGATACGCCGCGATAGAGCAGAAGCAAATGAAACGCAGAAGGGAAGCGGAGATGAAAACGCGGCGATAGGTCGGCGGTGGACAAAATGTGGGAAAACTGCAACTGCAGCATTCGCGCGCGCGCAATGTCCGCAGCAGCCGTGCGCGCATTATTTATATATTGTTTACGTTATTTCGTGCGATCGTCGTGTCCGATACGGCACTACACGTCGAGCGCGAAACGTGATCTAAGCAGTAAGTAAGTGAATTCACGAAAATGAATTATGCTTGCGCGCGCGCAGAGTGCACGAGTTGAAGAAAAGTCAAAAGCGATACGGATGCTGCAGTCATCGTCATTCATGTTTTCGTTGTCCGCGTTGCTTTTTGTTTCGTTTTCGTTTGAAATTATTCATTTATATGTGTGTGTGTGTGCACTTTCGATAAGCCAACTACTCAACTGTACTGACAACGAGTACGAGTATTTTATGCGCATGGTTTTTGTCGCCCGTGCGTGCAATGCATCTCACGGCAAGCGAAACGAGATCACTACCGTTTTCGGTGCCGTGCTGAGATCGGCGTAAAACATTGTTCACATGGCATACAGCGGAACGTATGCGCCATCCACTCTCGCCCATCGCTTCCGACATGTGTAAGTGTACTTAATCGGTATCGCCAAATCGCGCGATGTCAATCAATCAACCACGACAAATATAGTAAGTAAGTAATAAGAAGTACAAACACAAATATCTAAGAAGGAAAAGTAGTTTAAACAAGAAAAAAATCGAAGGAATCGAAGTAAATTGCATATATTGCCGATCGTCGAATTTACCATGCTTTTTTCCCGTTGCTCGCGCCTTCGTTCGAGTGACATACATTTCAGACAGGAGGAAAAAAACGCGTGTACGCACTTACCAAACAGGAGTAATTTTAAAATTAACTAGCAATCGAACATCATTCATTTCTCCACGCGTGCCTTAGGACATAGATCCGAGTAAGTAAATATAGTCGTAATTTTCTATGGTCGGAACAAACCGGAACTGAAAATTGCAAATGGCAAATAAATTCATACACGCACCCAATGTAGAAAAAACCAAAGGCGGATGCGCGTACACACTACATTTTCGTTTTGTTTTCGAGGCATTAAGGAGACGTCAGGCATTGACATTAAAGCCAACGACTGGGTTCCTGTGATATTCTTTTACAAACCAACCTATTTAATTCTCGACAGCAGAGCTTTTGCCAGTTGTTGCTTTTTTGTCGGGAGTAGTAGTGAAGCTGTTAATTCACGCGCGTAGACGTATTCAGATTGCGACGACGTCGTCGGTGGTAGTGGATGGCGGACACAAATAATCCCGTTCATTAATTGACAGCTTGACCTTTTTGCTGGCCGGCGGACGCAGCGGGTCTCCTCCGCGTCCGCCATCGACAATGCCTGGCCGTTATGTCCGCGTCGATAACTTTTAAAAGTTTTCCAGCAGATAACCGATTATTCCCAGGCTGGTAGATTGGTGACAAAGCTCAATATACACAATTAATTACCTATTGCTTGACCCTCAGATTAATTATTAATCATGCGCTTATTAATCGATCGCCGGCCACGCGCCAAGTTCATTCTATCCGCGATTTGATACACACGTCCGCAACACGCAAGAAAAAAGTCCATTACGTCTCACGGAGGTTAGCTGAGGTTAATTCAAGAGACTTAACACTCATTGTTGTGCAAAACGTTGTTGCTGGCTGCGATCGGCGCGCGGTGCGGCTCTGCGCGGCCTTGTGCCAGTTTGCCCATCGGTCCCGCTCGAAATTCTCGTTTCGGTGCGGCGCACATATAATCACCTAGAGACCGATCCCGTATATCGTGATTGTTTATTGTTATATATTGGATTTGTTATGTTGTGTGTCCACCAACAACAGCCAAGAGGCATGCCATAATAATGCCAGCATGTGTACCACTGGTGCGTGCGGCCAAGTGCCTGCGAACCTGGTCGGTCGAATTCTTCAGGCCGGCAGCAGCAACGCGATGGCGACGACGGTCAGCGATTATGCGAGTTCTCGTTCTCGTTAATGCTAATCTATTAAAACGCATGCTTTGGAAATAGTTGGCAAGTAGAAATGCGTGAAATCGCATACGCCGCGCTTAAATTATGAATCATAATTTGCAACATTCCGCCTACTTGCACTCCTGTGCTGCATGCATGCATGCATGCAATATGTTGGGCGAATGGGCACTGAAACGCAATAAGCTACGGAATGTGTGCGCGCGGGCATCTCAGCGCTCAGCAGACGGACCAGACAGACACACGCGAACTACCTAGACGCCGTCGCCGTCGCCGCCGCCGCCGCGCACCCTATTTGCATATTGCTCAGCTGGCGAGCGCACAACGAACTCTCTTCGATTGCTGCATTGATGGATATTTGAATATATTCTAAATAAGCTATCTGCGATTACGTTATATACATAATGCCAACCGCTGGTTGGTGTGTGCATCCATCCATCCATCTATCCAGCCATATCCATTGTTAAATTCGATTGGGTCTTAATTCTCGCCGATCTAAATATGGGCATCGCCCTGTGCGCTGTGTGCAAGCTCGCGCGCGCGCCTTCGTCTTGTTAACCCGTTTTAATGTTCGCCTAATTGAGTTATAAATATCAGCGTTGTTCATTCGTTCGTTCGGTTTGCCTCGCCGCATGTACTTATTTTATTCGTTGTTGTTTTGTTGCTACTGGGAGTGCAGCACATGTGCCTGCGATGCGGTTGCGGCCACCAAACGGCTACTTTAGATCAGCGACGACAATAAATATAAATACGCATTACACAATGCAACTCTTTGCCGGTGCGCGCGTGCTATTACGCTAAATCTGGTATGGATTTGCACTTTTCGCCATTTGCAATTAAAATTCCAATTAACACAATTTCGCCGCGTATATAATCATAACTATCCGAAAACTATCAGAAATAATACCTTAACTCGACGTATATGTGTGTGGGTCAGCACTGCATCTATGCAATACGTTTTGTGCAATAGTTGACATTTCCCCCCACACACACAACACACGCTTTAATCCTATATCGTTTCGAAGTGATCCAATTAGAAAGTGATCAATCGATTTTACACTTCCTGGAGATTTGCGGACGAACGACGCACGAATCTGATTCGTCTGATTCACTCTTAATGCCATTATGTAACCAGCTATTATGTGTTTGACGCGGACGGATTATAAATAAAACTTGTGGGTTTTGCTGGAGAGCGCTTGCGAAAATAAAAACGTGCTGTAGACACATCAAAACAACTCGGTTCAATCGTGTATCAGTCGTTATTAGGTAGTAGCAGATCGGGTTGTATTACGACTTGGCAATTATTCGTCCGATATTTTATTAGGTATGATGCAAATAAAACGGCATTCAAGCTTTATGCGCCCGGCGTCCATAAAAATTTCTTTCGCACTCGCTTTTAAGACGCAAGCAGCAGCAGCAGCCATCCGTCGTAACTCATCATCTTCTTGTGGACCGATCCTTCGCTTAATTAGCGTGCGCATTATGCTCTCAACGAGGGCGATGAACACATTTCGATTTTAATTGAGGAAGTCTTCGTCACCGATCGTATCGACCTACAATCAACTGTTTTTTTTGGGTTCATTGAAAATGATGTAGACAAATCAGTAGTTCTCAAAACTCTTTGGCCTACCGCCCCGTTTCCAAGAAAACTATTATTTAACATCCCTCCTGTAGGCATTCATCTAACCCAAATGCAACCCTTGTCATCGCTCCCCCCCCCCCCCTCGTAAGGTTGCAGCGCTCCTCAGGGGATGGTGGCATTCACTTTGGGAATCACTGATCGACATCGTCTTCCAACCCGTCCAGAAATTATAAAACGGTACATTTAAAGGTTTGGAACTCTGTAAAGTTTTAATATTATCAGTGCCGTTTCTTTCTTCATCACTCCTCGCTTCTGGCATTGTGGGCGACGCACACGCAGTGTCAATAAAACGCTAAAAAATAATAAAACGTTTTATTTAGGCGATCTGCGGAGCGCAACCGTAAACTTTATGATTAAGTGCTCACTTATATTTCATTTACATTGCTCGGCATCAGATTGCTCTTTTGTTGCGTTGAAATGCGCGCTTTTTTTGCATTAATTCAGTATCTTATGAATCAATTAATTTAAATTTAATACTTCTTTTCTTCTTTAATACTTTTATTTCGGTTTTTATGCGCATTCGGATTCGGATTCGGATCCGGATTCGAATGCGTGCCAAAGTATAGAGGCGGTCTTAATCCAACCAGGCTATAACGTAGACCGCCAACAAAAACAACCTCGATAAATATTAATAATTCACATTGTTATAAATATTAAGTATACACCACGGCTCTATGAAATAAATTTCGAGCCGATATTGTGGGTCAGCGTGTGTGGTCTGCGGCGGTGCTCTCGCACCTTCTTCTTCGCGGCGCTTATGTTTATCTTTTGCTCAGTCGGGTGATGATGCGCGCTGTAAAGCGCCGGGCTTTGTCAAAAAGCACGCGCATTTCCTTTCGGGTTGGACCCGTCATCGAACGGCGAACGCATTTTTTTCTACCTGCATTACGGACGGCGGCAACTTATTAAGTTAGGACTGCACGCCCGCGTGTAGTAAAGTACTATAAGTAGATGCTGAAAAGATAAGAGGAATGCAAAGAGAAGAGAAGAGTGTTGCGCTGCGAAGAGAAGTAGAATGTGTCACAAATTCTTTCCTTCCCGAGATTGTTTGTCTTCCCACACCGTGCGCAGCGCCGGCTCGATGGGAAGCAGTCTCGTCTTCACCTAATCTCGAACCGACGTGATTAACACACACACATTTAGTGTGCATCAAGGTCGCGCACTTACAATATGCAACGTGTTATTGTTAACCTGAAAATCTAATTGCAATGCGCTCGGACGTCACGCATGGGAAATTAATATCGAAACAATTTGCACTCCAAGCACACACTGCGCCATTGTGTAGTTGCGCAGGTTTAGACCTCGACGGCGGAAATTAATTACGAACACGTTCGCGACCCAGCAACGCGAGCGATATTGTGCTTGGTGCATTGTTCGTTCGAATTACGTATCCAATGACTTCATATTTCTTCGTAGAATATCATTGGTTATCGTCATAATTTGAATATATTGCAAATGGCTATTTCAATTTATTACATACATCGGTACATGGCTTCGTTTTGGCCGACCACAAAATAATGAAAATAGGAAGTTATTGCTTATAAAAGATAATAATAATAATAAAAGCAACATAGATGAGATGGAAGAATGTGAGGTGATGCAGCCAGGACGAAACGCGGACGAACTATGTAGTCGTCTAGGCAAGAAGAGAAAGAGCGTGTAGAGCACCACAAGCTCAATGTGTATACGTATGCACAAAGAGATTATATCGGATTACCGACATCGAGGCGCCGCAAGCCTCCGCGCGCAAAAATAGCGAACGGCTTGTGCGCGCGCGCTCGCGCAATAACTGCATGTGGCATCAGCATCCGAGCACTCTTCTTGTCGCAGTCGTCGTTGCGTATTCGCATTAAATGCCAAGGACACGATACGCTCGAGCAAAGAAATTGAACATTTCTAATCACCGCTTATTTGTTTATTACGCACCCGGAAAGTGATCTACTTACACTTAGGCATCTACACTTTGCCCTGAACTTGCCGACCATTGAATGAAATCCTCTACCAAATTAGTCCCGAATCGAAAATGATTCTTTTTCTTGTTGGTGTAAAATGCCAATACCGTTTCGTGCGTGCCCATCGCATAAAACGCAATCAATACGTGCGGGAGCGTGCCCGCACCGAAGTAAAGATCAATTCACACGTGCTGCATGCGTGGTGGAATGAATGCCCGTATGCATATGAAAAACGAAGAGAAGAAGGAAGAAGAAGGAGGTGTGTAGTGGTAGTAGTCGGAGGATGAGAGGCGGCGTCGGCGTCGATGACTTCGATGACTTACAAACGTCTGGCGGCGTAAGTAATGCGAAGTAATTAAGTGTGACCCAGTGTCCTCCGACACATTTTCCGCGCCGCTTGCGCACGCTTCTTGGCTCTTCTGCACATGTGTGCATCCTCTGTCAATTACACATACGCGTGTCTCGCCTGCTAGTACCTAGGTATGTCATTTTCATGCAATAACAATGTATTCTTCGCCGTGTGTGTAAGATAATAAGTCAACAATGCCAGGCCGCGTCGATGACAACAATACGGTTAGACGTTAGCATATTCTGCCGCTGCTGCGGATCGAACGGAAAAACTGGAATATCACATCGCTGACACGCGCGACACACTCAGGCAGAGTGTTATAATAACGGCGCAGACGCATAGCACACCTAACACAATTTCATCGGCCGATGATTACCATCGATATTGTTCGCCATGGAAATCCGTTTTCTAATCGCACACTCATTTGTCCGCATTAATGTCATGCACATGGGAAACCAATCGTATTTTTATTATACTTATGGAAACAATAACAATTTCGCTTAATGGACGAAGCACATATCAGAGTTCTTCTTCTTCGCCATCGCTACGCTGTGTAGGTTAGCAGCAAAAGTGGTTCGTTTTCAGAGGTTGAGGATGACCCGGCAAAATACACCATATGTGCAATGCACTTCGATATCGCCATCGCAGCCGTCGTCATCGGGTCACCAGCTCTCGTAGTCGAATATAAATTATATGAATACTACCTAGACGCATTAAACGTATAACAGAAGCCAACCCAAACGGACGAATGAATGATTTATGATGTGCGTATGTCCTGTGTGGATGTATGCTCATCTTGCACTTATCGATTAGAGGAGATGTCCTCTCCAATACGAATAAACCAAACCAACTGCATTTTTATGTTTAATGACGAGGCGTCGCGTCTGGCGTATTCTCAAGTGCGTCTGATGGCTCTGGCCTGGCCTCCTCTAGTGCCTCTCTTGCATATTACTTGTGCAGCAGCAGCAGCAGCAGCAGCAGCACAAAAACGATGGACGTTTTACCGTTACCGATACGATACATGACCGAAGACGTCGGCGACGACGAGGACGACGGCGACGGCGAAGACGACTCTTCCTCGGAGAGATCAACACTCACACACATAGGTATACAAGAGAATCAAACTCGGCGCATGTTGAGAACAAACGATTCCGAATCAGGCGAGAAAGAGCATTTTTACAAATTAGTGAACCGTAGCGAATTTCGTTAATTTCTTTGTTTAAATCAGTCGATTAATTAAATTAGGCATTCGACTATCTATATACGTGTACAATGTTCTCTTCGCGGTCGTAAAAAACAAAACAGACAACGAGTTCGCCGCGCGAGCGCGAGCTTAGGGAATTGAATTAGTTAGCATTCGTAATTGGCAATGTTATAATTTATGCGTTTCGATTAGTTTTAATTGCACTTTCGTTGCTTTTCGAATCATCAACATCAACATCATCAGCAACAACATCACACAACATCCATCGTTTCGCTACGTTTCGCGAGCACGCGTGCGTGATTTTTCTTTTTTTTTTGCATTAATTCAACATTAGCGATTGTTTCTGCTGTTGTTTATTTACTACATAGTGGAACTTCGTGTAGATTTCGTTTTGTGTTGTATAGGTTGTTGTCAGGGATCAGCTAGGATTTGTTGCGAGATGATTTCCCTACGATTAAAATCTAAATATATACAATACTACTCTGTCTGAATCGGAATTCACGTAATTGTTGATATTAACAATAATTACCGGTGTCGATGCTCATCGCTGATTTCCGCTCGCTCGCGCGCGGATGCTCTCATGAATTTTAATCAGCGAAATTTCTGACTATGATTATTGCGCGCTTTTAGTTGGGATTTTCACCTCTGATGGAATTTCGCGCGGCGAAGCATCGCACAATGTTTCGCTGACATGAAATAATAATACAACAAGCGGAAGCGCTGTGAATTTCGTCGTCCAACATTATTAGATCATAATTTAATTCTACTCAAGATCTTAGATCATCATAATAATAAGCATAGGTGTAATGCGTCGCTTGAACGGTGGGCTCTCAAACAACAGTGTAGTTTGTAGAGGAAAAAAAAAACAACGTACAATAAAATATGAAATACATAGAACATAGAGTACTCAGCATAATATACATACGAGTATATAGGTAGACATAGAGGAGAAATACCTAAGCAAAGTAGCGATTTTTTTGCGTATGTGTCGGAATGTGAACATAAGCAGATTGCGCGTGTATGAGTGCAGTATATACTCGCGTTTCTTATACCATACATAATTATATTTTTATTATTGCCATAATTCTTGGTAATTCTTTGTGTCATTGTTATATTATTGCGGTTACGAAAACTCTCCGTGGCGCACCGGCTCTCTCTTTTCTGCGCCGTTGTTGCTTCCGAGACAACACAACACAACACGAACACATGTGCCACCGGTGATAGCGTGCGAATCTGCGCAATTTTAATTTTATTATTCCGCCTTTTATTTGCGTTTAATATCACTCCCCCCGAAAACGGTCGGCGTTTAAAAAGAGTGATTAAAAAATTCGACAATGCATCTCTTACGCTGTCTGATTTCGCTAATTATCCCATTATGAACTAGGTATGAATTGAGTTATTAAATCTCTCCGCAACGCGTAAGACTTGTTTCGTACGCTTGTACTAACATACAAGCGATTACGCTAGTAAGTAAGTAATATCCCACATTGTGGGTTGTTTGTGATGTCGAGGACGTGTGTCTCTTGCCAAACAATAGTAATGCGTATTAAGCGTATTTGAAACAACCCCAGCTAACAATATGTTATTTGATTATGCCACCAACAGCAAGTGTCCACATTGTCTTGTTGGATGACTGAGTTGCTCCATCGAACCAACTCTCGATCGATTGATCGATCGTGAACGCCGTGAAACGTGTTGGCACTCGTCCTCCTGATGCGTGTCTGTTGTGCACAGTGGCCTTCAACGTAGGTTGCGTTACTTCTTTTCGGCCCTTCAACTTCACCTCTCGCGCGGCGGCTGCGGCTGTCGGTCGGTCGTCCTTTCCCTTCCGCGGCCATTAACAGAGCAGTAGCTCAGATTTTTATTACTCGGTAACGTTACTTAACCCGGCGCTCCAATTTATGAAATTCGTTCTTTTCCGGATTCGTCCGATTTCTTGACCTTGATGTCCCCCGCCACGCACGCACGACCGCGCACGCGCGTAAACGATTTATCGTATTGACCCAACGAACGAACCAACGTACAAATGAAAGAACGAACGATGGCATGCCTCCGGTCTTGCACTCGCGCGCATCACCATCATCATCATCATCATCATCCTCACCGCAGTCGATCGATCGACTTCTTGGAAAATCACAAGGAATTTGCTCGTCTCACACATCCATCCACATACCTACCATACACTACTTGGTCTCGCGGCGCACAGATGCATTTGCTCGCTCGCGAAGAGAAGCAGTTTTCCATTAATCGCCATCATCATCAACCAGCAGCCGCATCTCATCGATACGTCGCCGTCGCGCGTCGCCCGGCAGCGACAGTAGCCGAAGAATTCGATGGCGCGACCCATGCGGTGGTAATTAACTCGAGAAATCGATGGATGGGCAGGCAGGCAGGCAGACAGACATGTTAATTGTATCGAACGTAATTACGTTAAATCGACATTTTTGCTGCATTTCTGGTCGGCCAACACATCGACTATTGACATTCTGCGAAGTGCATATGGTCATCGGCGACGGCGACGTTGATGATCGCGGGTCGCATCACATAATTACGGTACTGGCGTGCGTGACAACTAAGATTGCCGCTGAACTAGAGAAAGAATTCGCCGGTTTCGATTCACGCAACGCGAAACGCATTCTTTTCTATCAAGCCCTCCGCCGCTGACTCTTCTTCTTCATCTTCATGCTTGTTCTTCTTCCTCTCGTTCGTTTTTTCTTCGCCAACTCTCTGCTTCTACGAAGCCAAACAGGTACGAACAAACGACAGCGCGGAGGAATTCGCAATACATACCGAACGTGCGGGAAATTTTTATCGACATGCGGAAAATGACTGTATCGCCGGAGCGTGTCTAGGAAGTATAATGGGATGCGAACCGGGGCGGAAAGACGCGTTTCCGCGATTCGATGCGATTCGATTCGCGACTCCACAATTCGCAATTAACAAATCGCGGCAACGTCGTCGACCGACGTCGACGGAGGAAATCGATGAATGGCAGGAATTACAGTAATTTACAGTAATTATATATGCGTTCGACGCTCGAAAACTATAATTGTGCTGTGGCGGCGGGCCGGCACAATGCATTCGCAATTGTTGCGCGGAAAATGCTTCAATCGTTTTTCCGGAATCGATGTTTTGCATTTTTTTTCTTCTCCGCTCTTCTCCGCGCTTGTCCGTGATTTCCATCGAAATGTATGCGTTGTGGAAGTCAAACAACGAAACGCACCAGGTGTACGAAGTGAAAATAACTACATAATTAATTATTCGATTCGACGAAACAATGCAATGTGTATAGGAGGACCTGCACGAAACCTGCAACAATGCGAATGCCTATTTTTACATCCTTCCTTTTGGAACGGCAGATTTCGCCGAATTCCTCAAGCGACTCAGCGCCCGCGCCCGCGCTCGTTGGCTGATAATTGAATTAATTGAATTAATGCGCGTCGTTTTCTCACATTCACACACATTAGTTAGCATTAGAGATTTCAGCCGCGGCACATCCGAAATGGATTGCTTGCGCGAGAAGTGCGTGTAATTTTCTGCATTTTCTCTTTTTCTAACAGCCTCATGCGTTGCGCCGATGTGTGTGTGCGCGCGCGCGCGGATTAAGTTAAGTGAAGCAGTCAGTCGGCAAAGTGCGCAACGCTTTAATTTCAGCTACTTGCGCCGCCGCCTCTACTACTCAGCCACTTACTGATCTTAATAATAATAGCTAGAAAGTTACGGAGCAAGCGCGGGTGAAAATTTAGCGAAATTGATGATTTTACACTCGAAATTGGCGGTGTAGTAGGTACATATTTGATTTCATCCAAATTCGAGATTGCATCGAACGCGCGCACATAGATGGACAAGCTTTTAGCGCACCAGTCATTATCCATCCGCTTATTTCAGTGCGCTGAGGCCTGTGGGTCAATTCCCGTCGTATGAATAATGAGCGAACGAGCCGAAATGCGCTTACCCAACTAGGTTGGGAGTCTCTAGGCCTCTCTGACATACACCGTACGGCGGACTAACGACCGAATAAGGAAATCACTCGACTCGCCGATTTGACGGTCGGGTCGCTCTTTATTAAAACGAGGAACGCAGCGCGAAACGGGCGACATGGGAAAATTTCGCGATGCGCAACGCAAACGGCGTTCGTCGTCGTCGTCGTCGTTCGTTGTCTTGTGGCCTAATTGATGTCGCATCTGCTATGCTCTTCCGTGCTCTTCAAACTTGACTCCGAACTCTTCGTCGTAGTCGTCGTCGTTGTTGTTGTCGATGCGCATTGCATTCTTCGTCTCCACGTCTCCTTTGTCGCCTTGCCGTTGGTTTGTTATTGTAGTAAACGAGCGAGAAATTGCAACAACAAACAAACAGTTAAATTCAGATTTAGGAGATCAACAACACACGACCGTCGTCCTGTAACGTCTGCTTGTTGTTGCTGTTGTTTTTTTTTTATCATTCGAAGTGGTTGCCACAAAAGATGCGTGGGACACATCCCATTCGATTATAAATCGTTTCCGACGGGCGCGAAGAGAAAAGAGCAAACTTTCGACAATTAAACACGCGCGATGCATCTTTCTCCGCACAGCATATAGTACATACTGCGATTAATTGAGTTATTAGGTTTTATCTGCAGCATTTCCTAATCAATCAGCGTCACCATCAAGCATTGTTATTTTCGTTTGCCGCTTAATGACACGACCACACAATGGCGCTAAATAGACGTAGAGGTTGGCTATTGGACGGGCATAAGTCACGCTGATAAATGCAACACCAGTTTGGCGAACAATTGCGTGCGAGTGCGCGCGCGTCTCGATAACGCACGCGTCGCGAATTCACTGCAAGGTGATTTGGTGCAGCAGGAGGAGAGGTAGTCGAGGACAATCGAACGAACGCGTGATTGTTGCATTACGCCCACGCACAACATTTTTGGTGTCCGAGAAAAAACATTGATTGCGATTGTGCTTCGTATACAAACGAAATGTAATCTTGGCAGCAAACAATTTAAACGATTACGTCGGGTATGCATATCACATATTACTATTACGACGGGCATGGCATAATCGTACACCTATAGAAATCGATAATCGATGCGATTTAAAACGCGTGTTTTGTGCTTCTTCAAATTTGCACAGGAACGAGTGAGAGAAGGTCGTTTCGCCTGGTGTTGTTTGCTCGAGCGTGGGACCCAATCGACCTGCGAAATCGATTAGTGCTGACGCCTCGGAATAAAGAAATCAAAGCGTTGGATAATGGTGAAAATCGCATGACATTTCACAATATTGCACATTTGCATTACAAATTAATCTAATCCGTATTGATTATGTTTAATGTAGATATTGCTACCGATTACGTCGAATGCAATTTACATCCGGTTTTAATTACAATTAATCAAGGTAGGTGTGTGTGCGTGCGAGCCGTAAATAAATCCATTTAGAGTATATATAAAGCGAACGGATCGGTATTTAAATAACTCTCTCGCGCGCGAGCGCAAGCGAGCAGTTCGTGGTCATAAATCGTAAATAATGTTACAAGTACCTATAATAATGCGCCAACCGGCGCCGTGGTGAAATTCCAAACGCTTTTCCCTTTCGCACAATTCGCGCAATTTTCCGCGCAAATATTGCCCACAATTAGACTTCCTGCCCATTGGCATTGACACAGCAGCGGGGAATGCGCGAGCTACGCCACGCACACGCAGTGCCCATCATCATCATTATCGATATGCGCAATAAATTGCCACACCGCATACGTTTTAATCAGGAATCAGGATGTTGGCATTGCTCGCGGAATATATAAGTAACATATTTATGTATGCGGTCGCGTTGTGTATTTATTTTAAGTCAGTATGTTGGTATAGTTATCGAAATGGAATGTATCGAATCGTCAATATTCGAATTCGAATCGATTCGAATTGAATGCCTGATCACGGGCATCAGCATCATCATCATACTCGTTGTCGTCGTCGTCAGCGCAGGCTATTTAGTTGAAATTATGATGATTATACGCAACGAGCAAGCAACTACCCTGCGTTACGTTGTTAGTCAGTCGAGCATGTGGAATCTCGTACCATAAAACCAATGCACGCGATGCGCGCCGCGCCGGTTGCTTCCAAGAATTTCCGATATTTATATAGAGATCGACGCTGCAGCATCTCCATCCATCTGCAAGATGCATCCGATCGATTTGATGCGTTTTACTTTCTTTCCCATTACCGTATTTTCTCTCCGCCAGAGAGAATATCACCTGTTTTTCTTCTATGATACTTGATTCTAATCCGATGCATAGCATTGCATTATGTATTAATAATCGTAGTATCAATAGTAATTATATCGGGAAACGGATGCAAGTGCAATGAGTAAGAAGCGGGACGCGCACTCAATTCTTGCCTGCCGGGCGCATTTTTTTTCTTCTTCTTCTCGCCTCTTCGTTGCTGGAAAATTAATTCGTTGAAAAGAGGTTAGATGCTTTTTATCCGAAAGCGAAGAGATATAATTTATCGATAAAATTAAACGTAGGTTTTTTTGCGCCTTGTTCTTCATCATCGGCACTTGGGTATTTACAATTAAATATTTTCATCACACCTGAGCACCAAGCGGCGAACGAACGGCAAACCGAAACCCTGGCAGATCATATAGATAATTAAACGAATAGTTTTAGGCACGTTTTACGTGACTGTAATTACTGGAAAATTTGACACACATTATACGTGCTGCTCCCACGTGCCGCGCATACTTCGGCGCAGCGTAATCGACCACTAAAAGAACTATTAACGCAACTCAATCAGTTTATTAGGTTTAAAATACTAATTTAACTATTCTAGTTATTTTACGAGCGCATACATGCATGCAGCAATAGTGGTCTTGCATTTACGAGCGTTTTATCAAAATATTTCAAAATATCTCTCCCGAGCCACCACTAGAACAATTTCGGGCTCTCGTAAAACGCTAGGAATCGTTGGAAAATGTCGCAACGAAAGTAAAAACTATCCCACATCATGGCCATGACAATTTTATGCGTCGACTCAATTTGATGCAATGGTAAATAAATAAATAAATAAATAAAAGGCGACGTAAAAGAGCTAAATAGTTATAATACGAGCGATAGACGCGAGTGTGTATGCTAAGGAGCTGCGGGCCGTGGTGGCGATGGTGATGACGATGATGATGATGATGATGCATTTCCATCTTTTATCGTGTATCACCTTTTGTCTAATATCCACTCCTCTGCAATAGCAACACGGCGGGCCGCGCACAACATATGACCAATATGTCAAGAGTGTGTGTTTCGAAGCATACGCGTATAGTATACGTTAATTGCATGTGGAATGCTCTTTGTTTTACGACTTTGACTTTGGTGCGGAGCGCAGCGCAAGTTTATTGCAGGCCGACGACGGGCGGCCGGCCGGCGATGATGAGTTTTTCCTCTCGGCAGCGCGACGCGCCCATAAATGCATCGCGCGGATCACTTTCGTTGTTTCATCTGATTTTCCACGAGCCTTGCATGCTCGGCGCGCGCGCGCGTATGCGATTACTTTACATAGATTACAACCACCTCCCCAAGCGTTCTGATGACGCAATGGCATATGTGGATGGGTATCCACACACATTATGTGAAATCGTAATGAATGACAACTGGACAATGACGCCCAGCCAAGCTAAGCTCGGGGACCGGCGCGGCGAGATGTCGTTGTCCTTTCGGTGGGATTTCGATCTCGCTGCCGCGCGTATTATGCACGCCTCCACGTGGCTAGTATGTTGATTGCGCTATGTGACCGCGTGTTAATGACAATAACGAGCACACGTTCTTCACCTTGATCGGAATATCCGGTGCGTAATATTAACATAACAGTGACGTGTCTGGCGTTAATAACTCGAAATTGATTGAAGAATTCATTCGCGCGTCATATGCACTTGCGCCGTGCGTCTATTAAAATTCAACCGTTAGGCGGAATTCGAATGCGTACACGTACCGGGCGCTAACTGCTTACTTCTGGTGGAAGTCGGCGCGCAGGTAGTGGTAATCCAATTATAAAATAAATTTCTATAATTACTTAATTATTATGCATCTCCACATATGCGGCGCTAGACGTCCTAATAACGCAATGCATCTATAAATAAACCGCGCGCCGCGACCAGCCGCTCGTTCGTTCGGCTTGATTCCAAGGAAACAAACGAGTTATGCTAAATTTTCGTTGGTTCAATGCGCTCCGCTGCATACGCAATATGTGCTCTGCGCCATATGCGATGCGTTTCATAAAAGAAAGAAATCAGCAGCGGGGAGACGCTTCGTGGTTTACGCTATTTAATTATGTAAGTTTCCGGCCATGAAGAAACGCATACACGTTCCGTGTCTTTCGCGATATCGTCGCCAACGCGTGCACGCGCATTGTCATGTTTTGCTTCTTTCTGCGTAATGCATAATCGTTTATCGCTCCGATGCACGCAACGACAACGCAGCCACAGCCGCAACTAGTTTTCTCTCAACCTGCGTGTGCGCGCCCCGGTGGGTTGGTGGTGTTAAACAGCCGCACACATAATTCGTGTAAGAATTTCGGCGACTCTCCTCGCGCAACATAATGGGCCTTTCAAACGTAACGAATGCGATTGCAATTGAAAGGCGCAAAAGAATCCGCCTTCGCGGCAGTGGCATAAACATTGGCCAAAAAGTGCAATAAATCACAAACCGGTCGCCCACCGTTGCTCGTATGAGTGCGCGCGCGCGTGGTTTCGCACAAGGATTATGTGTGCCTCTTTGGTGGTGGCGCGAATCGTCGTTCTCTGCCAAGAAGGGAATGAACCAGCCTCCGCTGCTTTTTCTTCGTCTTCTTCTTCATCTTCTCCTCTTCAACTTCTTGTTGCGCATTTCAAGCGCGTTCGTTCACATTTGCGCGCGCGTTCCGATCCGATCGGACATCCACTTTGGATGGGCCAGGCTCGCTTTTAAAGCCGGAGCGCCCGAAAGTCTTTAAAAGAGCCTCTGCATGTCAGGCAACGGTGTAACCTGTTCGTTCAATTTAAAGTACTTCCTCTTGTCGTCTTGGCGTTTACACGTGCGCGTTCTGGCACTATTTCAATTTTCTTTGTCCACCCAGTGGCGATCCGATCCATCATCATACCGATCATCATCATCATCATCATCATCATCACCAGCATCGCGAGATGGTCGGTGCTGCGCGTCCACACGGCCACCGCGCGCTTGCTCTAATTACCTACCGACCATCCATCGCAAGGATATGTAGTTCACCTCTCTTCGATCTCGATTCATGCCCATTCCTATTACGATCGGTGCCCAGGCTTGCCTGCCTGCCAGCGCGTACCGTACGTTCGGCTGGTTTAATATTAATACGCACATTAAACTATAACGAATAACGCTAACGTTAGTCGGTCGCGGCCACCGGACTAGACATTCACTAATTCGAGGCTCTCCGCTTGGTGGTGTTGTATGCGTGGCTGTTTGTGTGAGTTTGTAAGAATGCGCGCCGCGAATCGGCAAAGAGAAGTCCAAGTCGAAGGACCCGCCGACGACCGACCAACCGGCTACTTCTTCGCTTCTTCGCGTTCGTTTCGTATTGCTCTCAGCTTCCAGCGCATACCTCCATTACGCGCATATGCACTTGGAAATCTTCGGCAAGTTTGGAATCTCCGCCAAACGTTCGGGGAATGGTTCGAACGCATGGGGTCAGCCTGCGACGTCGTGGTCGTCGTCGAAGTCGTCGACGACGACGAGGACGATAACAGTACAACAAAAAGAAGGCCCCGTGGCGCGTCTCACCTGCAGCAGCGAATACCGGTTGTGTTGTGTGTTGCGATGATGGTGTGTGCGCGGCAATCGCGCTGTGCTGGCCGGCTGGTTCTCTCGCGCGCGGCGTTCGCTTCCTTTGCCGCTGCTGAATGTGTGTATATACAGCCTATGCGCACACGAAGAACTGGACGGGCTCCGCGAACGGAC
>JARJDR010009614.1:0-21343 GCA_030264135.1 Myllaena sp. GC000078 | reverse complement strand
TTGAGCTTTGTGAAGGGCTGGGGACCGGACTATCCGCGGCAGTCAATCAAAGAGACGCCCTGCTGGATCGAAGTGCATCTGCATCGTGCGCTGCAGCTGCTTGACGAGGTGCTCCACACAATGCCCATTGATGGGCCGCGTGGTATCGAATAAGATGCAAGTTAACAATTAGCGAGGGCAGCTATTGTGTAAGTTTTAAAACGTTAAATTTAAGAAGGAATATATTACTGCGTTGCGAGCCGAGTCGCAAACAGGTCTTACAGATGGTGGTACCAAACCCGTGATAAGTTGACGAAATTTTATAGATTCACAGCCTCACCGATTCATATACATATAGATTGCTTTAATTGAATTGTTTTTATTGATATTACAAGGTTGAAATGTTTATTCGTGATGAGGAAGCTTATTAATTGTTTATCTATTTTGAATGTTTTTATCATACTTGAAAATGCAATAGCAGAGACTCGTGACCGAAACGTTTATATATTTGAATGAACGACCCTAAGTAGATTCTAAGACGCACTTATTTTCTACGTGAATTATAAATAGATGGCATATATATAGACCGTTCTTTTCTTCTTTGTACATTTCTTTATTCAGTTTTTTAATGATTTTATTTAACGATATGAAGTATAAAATGTTTTTTGTTCATGAGAAAGATTAATAAAGATATAACTTTGAAAAATATCTTTTTAATAACATTTAAAATGTTATCTTAGCAAAAGGCATATTTCGTATAGGTTTGAAAACCTCACTTCTTTTTTTTTTCTTTTCTTTTACTTAACTAACAATAAGTACTACGAAAGTTCAACAGTGAACAAATATTTTAACGCTACGAAATAAATACTATAAAACTAATTATTAGAATATTGATTAATATAATGTACGCATAAAAGTCAAAGAATTTCGGTTTCGTCTGCATTTTGCTTCTGAAAAGTTATATTAAATCTATCAAGTTGTAGTCAACTTTACCATGCGCGCGACGTTTGTGTTTAAGACAGTGAGCAGTTATTTTTATCAACGATATTACCATTAGCCCGTTCGATTTCGCCCAATAACATGTGAAACACATCGGTTACGTCCTCTTTGTGCTTAGCGGACGTTTCAATGAACAAAGCGTTCCATTCCTTTGCTAATTTTCGTCCTTGCTCCGGTGTGATGGCTCGTTGCATATGTAAATCGGATTTGTTGCCCACCAAAACAATTGGCAAACTGAGATTAATACAAAAATTAATGTTTTTTCGTAGAATTAGGTTTTATAGAACGATTTGAACGTACTTGACTTTTCCCGTGATATCTAATAGTTTAGCGTAGAGAGATTTAATCACTTCGAATGATTTATTACTTGTAATACTGTAGACGAGGACATAGCCATGCACATCAATGCCGTATTCAGACGTAATTATCGAATATTCATCTTGACCGGCAGTGTCGATCACTTTCAACTCGTATTCTTGCGAATTGAAACGTGTTAGTTTCGTGAAGGCTGAAAAAAACAAATCCGTTAATTAATCTAATAGATTGTAGTTTGATTAAAATTACTGTTTTCTATCGTGGGATCATAAGAATCAACGAATTGTCCTTCAACGAACTGAATGCTCAGGGATGATTTGCCTAAAAAAAGCAATTTTAGTATTTTCGCAACACGTGGTTTTGCTGACTTACCCACTGATCGATAGCCCATTACCACGATTTTACGCTGTTTATGCGACATTACGATAAGAAGTATGATTCACGTTAACAAATATTTAGAATTTAGGTAATTAGCAGTAATTACACACAAATAAAACACACGTAAAACAATTTCGGGGACAGTCACCAACATGGAGTGAGCGAAATCAAAGACGATGTAAGTATTGCTATCGATATCGAAGGTGAAGGTGACCTCTCTTTCCATTTCTCCAGCCACGAATTTACTTCAAAAATAGGTTTATTGATAAACATCTATCAGCACGAGCAACAATATTCCTCCGAATGCGAGATTCGATTTAAACAAAACAAACAAAAAAAAAAGAATAGCAATATTCATTAAATACTTACAAAGTTGACAAAGGTGATCATTACCAAAAGTAATGGAAAATAAAGGCATGCTAAGCCAGCATGGACTCGATGAAATCCATGTGACGATAGATGCGTCGCACGTAAGCGCATACCTCGCGATGGATCGTCCGATTCAGCACGCAGTCCTCGTCGACGATGCGCTTCAAGCGCGCGATGCGCTCCTCGCTGGCACTCTTTCGCAACGCCGCGCTAAACTTCTTCCTATAGGTCTCTTGCGTGGCTTTCTTCAGTCGCAGCACGAATGCATCACGTTGTTGTGCGTTGTCTTTGGCGTAATAGCAGCCGAGCACGGCGACCAGGTGCCGCACTTGCAGGCCGCTTAATTTATGAGCGCGCTGCGCAGAGATTCCCATGCTGGGCACATACCCATCTAGCACACGCTCCCGCTCGAACTCCGGCATGCTGATTACAAGCCGGAGGTCGAGCTTGTCGCGCAGCATCGAGAATTCCTCGCACGGATTCTCGACGGTGATGTATTTGAACTCGTCGCGAAGCCAAAACTGCTTGTAGATGACGCTCAGCAGGCGGAAGCCGAGACCCTGCTTCTGGTAGCTGGGGAGGATGAAGAATTGCGCGACGCGTGCACGCTGCGAGCGCGTGAATTCATAGACGGTGCTGAAACCGATTGGGAGCGTTGCGATCACCTCGCCGCCGTGCAGCACGTCCTTGTAGACATAGTAATAGTTCCAGTTGTAGTCGGTGAAGTCGATCACCGACGCGGCGTCGATGAAGAACACGATCAGCGATTGGAAACGTTTGTGGAAGTTCATAAACGCCTCGTTTCGCGGATCGCATTTGGTGATGTAGATATTCGAAACCTCCCCATTCAAATCTATTGCAATATATGAATGAATTGGTGTAATGCAGTAGCAATTCAATCGTTACCCTTCAGCGGAAATTTGACGATGATATCACCGTGGATCTGGAGGAGGTTTTCAGTCTTTGCCAGCTCGTTCAGTTCGTCGATCTTCTGCAGGTGCGGAAACCAGTCGACTAGCCGTGCGTTGATATCCTCGGCGATCTCACCGCGACTTGCATTATCCGCAATGGACGTGTAGGTGTATTCCATTGCCATATGGAAACTATTCGGCAGGATGGTGAATTTGATCAACAAATTTCGATAGCCCATTATCACTTCACTGCAAAGAACACATGCTCGTTTAACAGCCCAGTTTTGTCATATGCACTTACTCTGTTCCGAAGACTTGATGAGCCATGGTGGGTGCAAACACCTGAGTGATCCTCTTTTGTTCATATACATCTTTATCAAATACTACAAGCAAATCATTGCATTACTTGAAACCACTCGAGACTTATGTTACATGCGGTCAGCACTTACAAATATTGAATCGGACAACATCTAAGGCGTTCGCCACATAGGGATTGAAGATCAGATCACTGGAGATATCACAGAGACCATTGTTCTGGTGTACATGGCTCTTACTGGTGGCGCCGGGGAAGTTATCCTCATAGGGGCCCAGCGGGCCCAGCGTGCTGCCGGCGTTCTCATCGTCGATGTTCTCCTCCTCGACGCGTGGCTTCCATGTGATCGGATTCGATAAAAAACCGAGCAAATGATCGCTGGCGATGTCACACTCCGACATTCTGTGCGTCCCTTGCACTAGTTACTCTAGTTGATGATGAAAAGGAAATCGTGTGATTTGCACGCACAACCCAAAACCATACAGCACGCAACCAACTGCCGTGCCAGTGGATGCAATGAAAATGGTTCGACTGTGAGGTTATGTTTGAATACTGCCTGCGCTAATTTCAAACCCTTTCCTAAACCACGATTTATCTTGAAAAGTTGATGGTAAATTCTATTTTCTATTGAAATACTTCCTACAGTGATTAGAGTAGAAAGGATATGATTTAAAAGCTGTCGTTTTATGACTAGCAAAATACTTTTGAAAGTTTGATCGAGGCGCCCTCTAATTAAACCGTTGGAGACAGTTAAAAAGTGAATAAAACCAGTTCTGCATCAATCATCTATTCTAATTTTCGTCGTTCTCGTCAATCACCAATCAAACAATCGTAAAACGCCTCTCTTCACAACGAGAAGCGTTGATTTGCGCGTTACAAATCAAAGTCATTGATGCGCGCGTCGAGTTTGGCGCAAATTTATTTTACAGGGCACTTAGAAAGCTTCATCTCTAGCGCAAAAATGCCAAGCCGTTATACGAGTATCTCAAATATTTGAGAAAGTAACCAAAATGAAACGTTCTATCCGTTAATCGTAATAGTCGTAGGTAGCACTTGAATTCGTTTACACGTTTCATCTACTTATTACTGAACTGCCCTCGCTGCTAAGTATTTGTCTAAATATTCCGCCGGAAATAAAAAATCGACGCCAAAACACACGTCCAATGGCTGCTGCGTCCTGTATAATACACACGTCCCACTATCATCATCATCATCATCATCATCATTATCATCGCAAACCTAGTCGTAGCATATTAATTCATAGGAACTAACTTAAAAAATAATTACTTCTAAACGCAAATCGATGTCCACGTCATGTCATTAAAGACGAAATCGAAATCATCGCCACGACATCAAATTATGTACAATTGAGAAAATCATGGAAATATTTGAGAACAAATGCAACGCATAGAAAAGTACATACCCAAGTTGCGAGTTGCGAGATAAAATCAAATCGATAATAAATAAAAAAGCTATCACAAGACAGAGCAGAAGTGGAAACAGTACGCGCGTTCATTGACAAATCAAAATTCGAACAAATTAAACAACCCCCGAACGTGTTTTCTTAGCAGCCTGCTTCCTGTCCTGCGTCCACTCCTGGAAATACAAAACTCGCTCTTTGCCCTCTCCGCCTAACGAAAACTGAATGAGAATCTCATCAACCATCTTATTGAATATCGCAAAAGTTTAGTATAGTAATCGGCCGTGTTCTTTTCATCCCCGGTTCATTGTGTGATTGTTAGTTTCGAGGCGGCGACGGCAGGGTGGTGGTATGATTAATAAATAATTGAGCATTTCGTGTACTGGCACGAGTGGGCGTTCTCATTGACGATATGTTGGTATGCTGACGCCGTTGCCGGGTGCGACGTAATCGCCGATCATTAGGTTTGCGCTCACTGGGTAGTTCGCCATCACCAACGGCTGCTGGAATGCATTATTACAACGTTTTGTTTTACCATCGCACAACAGCCGTCTCTCTATGCTGCCAATCAACTAATTGTTTTCAACTACTGCAGAATCAATCAAAAAAACCAACCAAAAACAATATAACAACAACGGTGATGTTAGGCGTGCGTATGTATGAAGAGACGTGCAGAAAAGAAATGATGGGCTGCTAGCTACGAAACGCCGTTTACCTGCTGGACGGTCGGCGTGGTGAACAGCGAGCAGCCGATCAGCTGCCCGGTGGGCGTCGACGTGGGGCTGGCGGCAACGCGACCCCGGCCCGTGCTCGAAATGCAACCGGGGTGGATGCTAGGCTGCGGCACGTCGTGATGCAGCTGCGATGGGTCCAGCGCAATGAGCGTGTTGTTAATCGTGGTGTCCATGGACACCTCTCCGATGCCGTTCACCGACATCCCATTCACCATGTTTACGGCTAAATCCCAAAGGAAATCAATACCATAACAGTCCTAAAGGAGTAAAATAAGTTATTGGCTACCATTGCGTACGCCCTGCGCGTCTAGGAGATTCCAGTAGTTTTCACTCGGCGATATATTCGACGCACCCGGCGGCGGTTGCACCGGAGCTCCCGTATACCGAAAGTAGGGGTTCTTCAGGTCGAGCGTGTTCGACGAACGCCGATTACTGCCCTCCAGCTGCAGCTCGATGGTGACGTCGTAGCTCTGCCGCTTGTTGGCGACGAGCAGCACACGCCCGGTGAGCACCTGACCCTGCTTAACGAGAATTGCCTCCTCGAGCAGGCAACGCACCTGGTACCAGTGCGTGAGCGGCTCCGTCGGTGCCGTGCTCAACCACACCGTCGAATCCTTGCCGATGAACGCCACATCGAACCAGAACGCCAGCCCGTGGCATGTGCCCGACTCGAGCAGGTGGAACTCCACGGGTATGTCGATCACATGCAGATCGCTCTCGGCCGCCTCGAGAAAATCGACGACGTGACGCACCGACTTGCTGAGGCAGATGCGCGCGTCGAACGTGTCGACGATCGGCTGTCGGAAGTACTCCTTGATGGCGCAGTTCTGGATCGCTGAGAGGTTCACGCCGTGGAAGCACGTGGCGAACCAGAAGTTCGCCTTGCCGAACTGCTCCATGTAGAGCGCGTCGTCGGTGAACGGAGCGATGTGCAGGTCGCCGCGCGTCGGAAACATCTTACCGCCCGGCTTCAGCCACTTCTTCGCGTGCAGATACGTCTCGAGCATTCGCTCGTTGTACAGCATGTAGCCCATCGGCTCCGAGATGATGATGTCGACCGGCTCGGGGATCTCAATCTCCTCGATCTTACCGGCGATCACCTTAACGACGTCTTGCAGGTGGTTGGCGTCGACGAGCTTCTGCGCGAAGTGTGCCATTGTTGATGCCTCCACGGCGTACACGCGCTTTGCCATTGCGTGCGCCGCGAAAAACGAGAGAATGCCCGAACCGGCGCCCACATCGAGTACGACTTTATCCTAGGCAAAAACCTACATTAGATTCGCGTTGAGAAAAGGACGTTCGCTATTACTTGAAAATCGGAAATGTTACAGAGGATCGCGCGTTGGTAGGTGGAAGTGCGCACGTAGTCCTGCAGCATGTTCTGCTGCTGCGAGAGGTAGCCGTAGAATTGAAAATACTGGATCGCCGACGAGTCCTCCGTGCGGATGGAGAAGACGGACGTGCTCTTGCCGGACTTGATCTTCATTATTGCTATGTGAAACAGTCTGCTATCTGTTGTTGGGGGAGAAGAATACATAAAGCAACCCTTCGTCCAATTATTTCACGAATCGTACCTTCCTCGCAGCGAAATCGAAAAAACAGCGACTCGCCGTCGATGTGAAAGATGTAGTTCTTTGTGCCGACGCGACTGCACTCGGTGCTCGCGTGCACCGGGAACTCCAGCAGGGGTTTATCATCTTGCTCTTTGGGAACAAAGCAACACACGCGCTCGTTTGTTTATCCACCGGCGCGAAACAAAAAAGCACGTCGTATAATGACTCACCGTTCAGTATCTGCAGGCTGAGGCCCTGCGGATCGTAGTCGAGCTTCACGCACACGTTGCACTCGTACTTCCGACGGTGGACGCCGTCGTCGTCGACGGCAAACACGGCGGCTGTCCACCGCGTTGGCGGCGTCGTGGTGGCTGCCGCCGTCGTCGTCGTCGTCGCCATATCTGTGGTGGTTTTCGCAGCTCTATCTTCCATGCCGCACAACCTCATCAACCTCACTGAAGACGACGGGGTGCGACTGGGGGGATGGACGTCTTCTCTCGGGCAGGTGGGTATTCTTCCACGAAAACCGGATGGCGAGTCTTGCCGCGCGCGCGTTAATTAATCCTCGTCCTCTTCACGCACGCAGCAGCAGCCGGCTCGCTGCGGATGATCGTTTTAATCGCGCCGCGGCGTGCAGCTGCTGCGCGACGACGGCATTACAGGTACCTACAAGACCTCTTGCGGAATGCGGGCGAAACCGTGGTAAATTCCTACTCGCCAACATCAACACACATCAAAGACGGCACAAAAGTCTTCCGCTTTCCGTGCGCGAGTCGTGCCGCGCGAATCAATTCTTGGCGCCGACGTGCACTAATTGCATCATATCGATATACGGGGGAGAGAAGGTGGTTTAAGACGAAGCGCAGGCGTTTGTTGTGCGGTGGTTTGGCGTTGTGCATGCAGTGTGCGTAGGTGGGGAACGCTGGTAGTGGAATCGAAACCGCTTCGATTGCAACAGTGGCAAGCAGCGGGCAGGGCAGCAGCAGCAGCGCGGCGACCGCACCTAATCCGTTGATGTTGTGCCTGTGCCGTGTTGTGGACGACGACGTCGCCGACAAGTTACTCCACCAGGATTAGAACCAGTGTGGCGTGTGTAGTGCGTAGTGAAACACCTCCCTGCAAAACACGCCACCCCCTTGTTACAATCTTCCCTGCGGACGATGGATAAATAGCAAACCCAAGGAGGATTCTTATCGCACATAAACGGTGAGGGTGCCCACTGTTACCTAGATCTAGATACATATATAGAGCCTTTACGCATGGTGCGTGCGATGCGTGCAGCTGCTTCCGCAAGGATATAGGTCGCAGGCGTCGAAGCGAAATCTAAACAATAAAAAAATAACGATTAATTTCCTCGCATACAATAACCAACTGCAAGACGTTTTTTATTGTCTATGCGCCCGGCACACGGACGGGAACCGCGATTGATCAAACAGAATGTGTTTCCATTCATTGTGGCGCTTGCATTGTGTCTGGCTCCTTATCGGCATTGCAGAATAATATCCGCAGCCGCAGACGATGATTAGTCATGTGGCGGTTTACGGCTTCCCATTACACATGCAGCCAAAAACCACACCTAGAACTTCACATTGAAACTCGAATTTTGCGCAATAAGCGTGGTAATGATTGAACCACCGAAACTCTTCTCGTCTCGGTGGTCATGCAGATGACGTCAATCAAATTTTTACGACACTGCAGTAGAGCATCATGCGGCATATCTTTTGATTCGTAGAAAGGGAGACGTTTCTATGATGTCATAGTTTATTTATAAGCTATTGCTAAGAATAATACTCGTACTATGGAGCACACGATTGGTTGGTGACGAAATAGAAATGCATCATCGTTATCTTAAACTCTTTCACACCTCAATTGAGTTGAATGTTTAGCGAAGAAGGTGACAGGTGTGCGTTCAACCCGACGCAGTATTTGCTTCTATTTTTTAGCGTCTGCATCTGCATCGTTTGTCGTTATGTTTGATGAAAGAAATAAACGTGCGTTATCGCTGCTTGCATCCGGAGTGCAACGCACCTAATGATGGCGGTTGGAAAACGCATTGTCGAGCAAACGCATAACGCATGTTTCTTGTTTTCATTTCCTTCACATCTTTGAAATTTTCGATGTTCGATGTCATTTCGAAGTTAATGCTAAGTAGTTAATGAGGCCGCGCATCCAGTTTTAAATATAAATGCTGACGCAAACAAACTTAGTGTCGTTTGAAATTTCATCCAGTCGAAGATTTGTCATGCAATCTTCTTGATGCACATATAATTTCATTTGTTAATGAAGCTCTTGTTAGTTTTTGTTTGTTATCGATATGTATTCGAAATGCAATTTAAGATGGTAAAGCTTAGCTTCAAATAAATCCATCAAATTTGTATCGTTAGGTAATCCATCACTGCATATCTCAGTAATTAGGTGTTCCGTTAATTTTTAATGCTTGTTTAGTTGAGTCATTGCCTTTTCTTGGTGAAATTATTACGTCGGTGCGATCGCGGAATGTCCACTGTCGGCAAACAAAATATCGCACATGTCTAAATATAAGCGCGTTGGACAGTTTTATTTTTACAACACGCTCTCGCGCCCGTTTCGCAAATAAAGCAATTGTCCATCCCGTACGTCCAACCAACCGACCACTCTCTATAACTCTATACATTCATTATCAGTCCGGAGAGCAAGGCAAAGGTATTTAACGGCCGAGAAATGCCACGCGAGTGTCGGTCGCCACCTACTCAGCATCTATATCTCGCTGACAATCGTCGTCGTTCATCGTAATTGAAATAACGACGAACTTTATGTATGGTGTCTCATTACGAATTATAAGATGGACGAGATGGACGTGTTACTTACTATGCGCTTGCTTTATTCGAATAGATGTTCTTTCATTTTTTTTTCTACGGGTATGAAATAAAGAGAAATGTGGGAAACGGGAAACCCTAATCAAGTAATATAGTTATAGCTCCCGAAAACGGAAATACATGTACGATGGTAGAACGCACACGTGGGCGAAGGGTGAAGGGAAAATCGATACGGGTCTAGCCGAAAACGCGCAGTTCAATGTCGCATGTTTGCGTTCTTATTACGCTGTTTTTTTTTTGTCGTTTATTTCGTAGGTGTACGAATCCCCTAAAGGTTTTTGCGAACTGGCTAATTAATTAAAAACCAGGCGGAGTACGAAATTTAATGAATATGAAATTTAATCACCCGTATTATTTGTTGAATAATTCATGAAGCGAAAAAAAAACTCTTTCAGTGCAATGAACGATCACTTATTAGTCATTAATGAAATCCGTTTGAAGCATCGATGTTAACGAATGTTAATAACTGATTGTGATTGCAATGCCGATGACATAATGCATCTATGATTGAGAATTTATTTATAAAAACGATGATCCTTTGCTCTGCCCGACGATAACTTCGAATCATTTTTGAATGCAACGAAATTCAACGATTACTAACACGCAATAATGACCCAGTTTGTTTCGCACGCCATTATATATGACTAATCAACAAAAACAATGATAATTGTTCGAATTAAAAATACATTATCGTCTTTTATTTTGCAGCTGCAGGATGGCGGCATTCGCCAGCATATTTGTAGTCCTCTTCCTCGGGGCACTAATTGAAGCACGAGAAAGTAAGTAAACATCAAATGAAAACATCCCTTTTAAATGTGTGTTTTTCTTTAGTTGCATCACCACCTAGAATAGTGAAACAACCACCCACCGATGAGGTGCTCTTCCAAGTGGGCGTCGACGAGAACGACAAACCCTTCTACATCGAATGCGAAGCGGCCGGCGAACCGGTGCCGAAATACCGATGGATCAAGAACGGCAAACACTTCGACTGGCAGGCGTATGACGACCGAATCTCTCAGCAGCCGGGCCGCGGCACACTGTCAATCGCCAAACCGCAGGATGAGGACCTCGGCCAGTACCAGTGCTTTGCCGAGAACGAGCACGGCGTCGCCACTTCCAACTCGGTGTTTATGCGCAAGGCGGAGCTGAATTCGTTCAAGATCCAGCCACCGCTCTCGCTCGCCGGTAACGAGGGCGAGCCCTTTAAGCTCAGCTGCCAGCCGCCGGACGGCTGGCCTAAACCAAGCGTCTACTGGGTGCAGTTGTCCAATAACGACGCCTTCAAAGCGATCAACAACTCCCGCATGACGCTCGACCCCGAGGGCAGTCTGTGGTTCTCCAATCTCACCAAGCAGGATGCCAGCGATGATTTTATGTACGCGTGCGCGGCGTCTTCTTCGACAAAGCTCGAATACAAGCTCGGTAATCGAGTGTTGCTAAAGGTGATCACCAGCGGTGTGTCCGCCTCGCAAAACAAGCACGAACCCGTCAAGCAGTACGTGTCGCGTAAGAACGAGGTCGCGTTGCGCGGCAAAAAAGTCGAGTTGTTTTGCATCTTTGGCGGCACACCACTGCCGCAGACGGTGTGGTCGAAGAACGGCCGCGTCATCCAATCCACCGAGCGCGTGCAGCAGAACAACTACGGCAAATCGCTGGTGATTAGCATGGTGGAGTTCGAGGACCAGGGCGAGTACACCTGCGAGGTGAGCAATGGCGTGGGCGAGGCGCAAACGCACTCCATCAACCTGCAGGTGCAAGCGAGCCCCTACTTCACCGTCGAGCCGGAGATCATCAATGCCGCCGAGGACGAGACGGTCGAGTTTCATTGCGCCGCGAACGGCGTGCCCAAGCCGCAGATCAAGTGGATCCACAACGGTAAGCCTATTGCGGAAGCGCCGCCGAATCCGCGCCGCAAGGTGGGTCCGAATAGCATTCGCATCGAGCGGTTGGTGAAGCGCGACACGGGTAACTACGGTTGCAACGCCACCAATTCCATCGGGTACGTGTACAAGGATGTGTACGTGAACGTGCTGGCGCTGGCTCCCGAAATCACCGAAGCGCCGCATGATTTGGAGGCGGTTGATGGGCGCAGTATCAATATGACGTGCAAGGTGTTCGGCGCGCCCAAGCCGGAGGTGAAGTGGGTGCACAACGGCAAAGAGCTCACGGGCGGGCGCTTCAAAGTGCTCGAAAACGGCGATCTTACCATCGACTCCATCCAGTTTGACGACAGCGGGCAGTACACGTGCTATGCGGAGAACAAATTCGGTAAGGCGAATGCGTCGTGCGCGTTCAGCGTGAAATCGCACACGTTCATCAGCGACGGACCGGAGGACTACGAGGTTGCTGCTGGCACGCAGGCGACGTTCCGATGCAACGCCGTCGCTGATCCGGCGCTGCCGCTGGAGATCATCTGGATGAAGAACGGCGAACCGATCGACTCGGAGGGCGAACCGCGTTTCGTGCGCACCACCGACTACTCGCTGACGATCACGAAGACGATCGAGCTGGATTCGGGCACGTATACGTGCGTGGCGCGCACGCCCCTCGACGAGGCGTCCGCGCAGGCAACGCTCACCGTGCAGGATGTGCCGAACGCACCGCGCATGGAGGGCATCCACTGCAACAAGAAGGACGCGGTGGTGAGGTGGTTCCCACAGGGCGATAATCGAGCGCCCATCTCGCACTACACACTTCAGTACAACACCTCCTTCACGCCTGATACATGGGAGACGGCCTACGACCACATCCCCGCCGTGGATATGACGTACAGTGCGCCGATGAGCCCGTGGGCAAACTACACGTTCCGCGTGCTCGCGCACAACAAGATCGGCCCGTCGCTCCCGTCCTCGCACTCGAGCGTGTGCAGCACACAGGCGGAGGTGCCGCACAAGAATCCCGACAAGGTGGAGGGCGAGGGCGATCGGCCCGACAACCTCGTGATCCGCTGGACGCCCATGCCGGAGATCGAGCACAACGCGCCCAAGTTTCAGTACAAGGTCTTCTGGAAGATGGACGGTACCGGGCTAGATTACAGCGTGCATGACATCACCAACTGGCGGCAGGACCACCTCATCATCCCCGATCAGCAGTCGTTTATGCAGTACCGCATCAAGGTGGTGGCGATGAACGAGCTGGGTGAGGCGGATGTCGCCCCCAGCGAGGTGATCGGTTACTCTGGGGAGAACATACCCACGCAGGCGCCTTCCAATTTCACGCTCGTGCAAATCCAATCGCCCACCAAAGCGCTGCTCAGCTGGAATCCGGTCAGTTTGAATTCGGTGATGGGGCACTTCAAGGGTTACAAGATCAAGACGTGGACAGATAACAAGCCCGGACATAAAGAGATCCAAGTACAGGGCGAAGCCACCAAGGCGCTTGTGACGAATTTCACACCGTTTGCGAAGAATTACGCGCAGGTGTATGTTTATAATGGGAAATATAATGGGCCGCCCAGTGAAACACTCAGCTTCGATGCTCCTGAAGGAGGTAATATCAATTCACCATGGAAAACGATTTTGTTTAAGTTGCATACTTTTAGCTCCCGGACCGATTTCGTTTTTGGAAGCGTATCAATTGGGTTCCTCCGCCTTCCTTTTATCCTGGAAGAAACCTGACCAACCGAATGGCATTCTCACCGGCTACAAGATCTACTATTCGGTTGTGAACGGCACTTCTGTCTACCCGGAGATCGCGCGCGATCCGCAAATCTCCGATCCGAACCAACTTCGCGCTAAACTCTCCGGTCTGCAACCCAACGTTAAATATCGTTTGTATCTCAGCGCTACAACCGGAGCCGGCGACGGCAAGAAGTAAGCACTAATTACAAACTTACCCTAGATTTCCATTAATGGCATTTGATTAGATTCTTCATCGAGCGTGTAACGCGCGGCTCTGTGGCGGTGAAGCCGAACATGCCCAGCTTCTCAACGTCGCGTGTCTACTCAGAGATGGGCAATCTGGCGACGATCCGTGTGCACTGGCAGCCTGATTTCGACCGGCCCGGCTCGCACTTCTACGTCAAGTACCGCAAGCGCGGCGAGATGAACTACATCACCACGCCCGAGGAGTTCAACGACGACTTTACGGACGTCGCCGGGCTGGATCAGGGCCAGACGTATGAGTTCTCGGTGGTGGCGGTCGACGGCAACTACCAGACAGAGAGTCTCATGCAGGTGGTGGACACCTACGGCTCGGAGGGGCCGATTATCCAACCAAGGGAGAACGTCGCCACTGCCGGGTGGTTTATTGGGATGATGCTGGCAATAGCGTTCCTATTGCTCGTGCTGATCATCGTGTGCATTGTGAAGCGCAACCGCGGCGGCAAGTATGCGGTGCACGAGCGCGAACAGGCCAACGGCCGGCATGACTACCCCGATGAGGGCGGCTTCCATGAATATTCGCAGCCGTTGGACGCCAAATCAACGGCCAGCGACCCGAAACCAGGTCCCGAAAGTGATACGGATTCGATGGCGGAGTACGGCGAGGGCGATACCGGTAAGGGTCTTTTATGTGTATAGTTTGCGTAGTTTTTTGAGGGTTGTTTGCGTTTTTTGTTGTTGTTGGGTTTTGTGTTATTTTGTTATTTTTTGTCCACGTGTAGAAGGTATGAATGAGGACGGGTCGTTTATCGGGCAGTACGGACGTAAGAACAAGCAGGGCGAAACCACGTCGCAAGGATTCGCCACCTTGGTGTAAAAGTAAGGAATGGGTTTTTATGTTCTTTGTTTTTAACCGGGTGTATGGTGCTGAACTAGTTTTGAGTGGTTTGATGCTAATTGATGATGTTTTGCAGGTCGTTTTACTGAAGATGGCTCCTTCATTGGACAATACGTGCCGACAAATATGAGGCAAGCGCCTCCCAACGCTGCCACGTATGTTTAAGTATTTCAATTAAGACGCAAAAGCGAATGCAAACGGTGTTTTGCGCACAGACAATTCGATAATCGATCAAAGAGAAACGCAATCGTTCCAACCACGAATCTCTCGATGAGTTTGCCCCCCAGAGAACTCTCTTTTTCTCTCCGCTTCGAAATTTCTCTCTAATTTCTTGTATTCGACGAATCTTACAGCTTTGGCGACACACACCGACTCGAATCGATAATTATAGGTAGCTAGCTGAATTTTTATTTACACCCAGCTACGTTTTCAATTTCGTCCATAATTTTAGATCGATAGTTATTAATTTTCTCAGCGTAGTTTGTATTTAAGAAATTTACCGACAGAGAGTTCGTATAGTTAAATCCTCTATATGTTCATATAGTAATTATATTGCAAGATAATTTTTTTGTTAGATAAGTTTGAAAGAAAGTTTACTCGGAATAAGTATTTTCGTTTTTTTTTTTGGACGCAACAAATGATGATTGAGGGAAATGCAAAACTGTTATTACGTTAGTAGGTGTAATCCATTGTGGTGTCCTCCTTCTCTCCGCCTGTATTATATTTACGCGAAAGAAAAATCTTGAATCTTACGATAAGGAAACGCCCGAAACGCCCTTACACTTACACAATGCGGAAACACACACAACACACACTCAAGTCGACAACGTGAATGAGCATTTTACGTGTGCTAATTGCTAATTGATATACATATAAAAATGAAGAAAAACGCGCTTAGTTAGGTAGGCCTGACACTGCCAGAATGGGCTTGTTTGATATTTGATTTGTTGACCATTTACGGGAAAGAGAAAAACACGGTGTTGTTGCTTGTTACGAGTTTCCTTCCTTCCTTCCTTCCCAAACCCATCTTCCTTCCTTTCTCACCCCATTCATCCCGCAACTCTTTCTCGCCCGTTTTGTTCGTCAAGAAGAGAGTTAGAGTTGACAACATCATTAAGGATAATTAATAATGAAATAAATACTATTTATATTTATACATAATATATGATATTATATTAGGTAGGTATCGCTTTTGTAAACATGTAAAGATTATTGGGTGTCGCGCGCACGGAGTGTACACGCACTAAAACTAATTGATTGTGTTTGGAAATAATTCGGAAGACCACCTGCTAAGATTCTCTAAGATTTATTATATTATATACATATGCGATTGCGTTTTTTGCATTTGCCTACAAAGTGCAATCGTTTCTCTTTCGTTTTCTTCTCAATCTTTTTGCTGTATCGCGGTGCGCACGCAGCCGAATCAAAATATTACTACTGCTGCCGCCGCTGCGTTCGAATAATAATTGTATTTCAACGATTTATACCGAAACAGGGATGAAACATACACATTATATTCACACAAAATACACATGCTGCACATTGATTGATCGGTTAGTAAGTAATACTGCTGGACTTACACGCTGGGTATTCAATAGCTTGTACAATAAGATAAAAACATTGAATCTAAACCTTTAGGATAGTAAACTCGATAGTGTATTCAAAGAAACCGCTGAGTAACGGATCTGCAAAGGAAATGAACGAATCACTACCGAATCAAATTTACTCTTCGTTATTATTTTGTTTTTTTTTTCTTCTCTCATTCGCCCCTATCAATTCAATCGACTCTCGTAAATTTATTTTTTTATGAAGCTTTTTTATTTAGAAACGAAATGTCATAATTTTGCACTTAATAAAGACGATTTACTATTAAGTACCGACTGAAACTTACTGGAAATCGAAAATACCAAACACATGCGTACATAAGGTATTGTTTTATTAAATAAAAGCAATGCATTCATTCATATCAGTCACGTAAATGCCTATATTACCAACAAGGTGACGATAAATAAGTATTAAGCGACCTATTTTTTTTCTTTTATAATTTTGAATGAAAAAATTGTAATTTGTACTTGACCTCTTCTATTATGCGTTGCCTTAATCGCTTTAGAACTGAACTTTGCTCTAACCATACCGTGTCAGCACATTTCTTACAGGCATCATCAACATAATGAATTCGAAAACTAGTTTCGAACACGAACTTCAAGGACCACACACCACCCGTTAAGTAGTAATTACCTATAGTTTCTTAACTACTTAATTCAACAACCATTGGAGAGCAACGTAAAAGAAATTATAATAACCATAACAAGACATTTGTAATGCAATTCAAATGTGGGAAATTTTACAGCGAATGCGAAAAAATCGCCAATTTAAATGAGGAACGGCACAATTGCCTTCCGCTTCGGATAGTTTGAGAACTCCTTCTTGTAGTTGCGATGCTTGCCCAGCGCCCAGAGCGTCATCTGATACATCCCAGCGATCGCGAACAGCAACGCCGAGAAGCTGCTCGTCATCACGGTGAACCCAATCCACGCCCCAAACTCATACGTGTAATTTGGGCAGGAGACAAAGTTGAACAACGCATTGAACGGATTGCCATCGGGCATGGGTATCTTCCTCACCGTCGATCCAGCCGGTCGAAGATTACGCAGTAATATATGCACGCTAAAATTCCCGCACTCGCAAAGCGCGAAGATTCCAGCGCCGGTGAGCACCTGCCCCATGGCGGGCGAGGTGAACAGCGGATGGTTCACAAAGTACGCGACAAACGCCGCAAAACCCCAATAATACCCGCAGTTCTTGAAGAGGTTGCGTATGGGCATCGTGCCGTGCGAAAAACGATGCACGAAGATCGTCTCCAGCAAACGCTTGGCATAGTGCACACTCCAGCAAGCCCACGCGAGGTTCTGCGTGAAAGTAAGCGGCAAATCAGCGCCCACACCATAGATAATCGTCGGGTGGATAGCGAAGAGTGCGTAGACTGCCAGCGGGCCAAAGTACTCGGCGATGAAGACGGTCGTCCAGGGGATCTGCGGGCCGAGGTCCTTCACGAAGATCTTGGAGCCGCTGCTCAGCGCTAGTGTTTTGCCGTCGGCGATGTCTTTACCGCCGAGCTCGGCGCGCACCGATTGGCGGCATGTCTGCATGCCGCTCACCTCCTGGATGGCACGCTTGATCTCCTTCACCGTGCTGGTGGTCTCGATCCGGATGCGGCATAGCTGCTTTTTCTTCAGCGTTTGTACTTCGACCTAAAAATTGTCATCAAGAGCATAAGGCACATGGGTGTGGATAGCGATAGGTAGAAGTGGGTAGAAGATAGGCTCACCTCAATCATGACTTGGCGATTTGCTGGTACCTCGTGTAGTCGTGTGTTTGGGTACCGTTACGATGCGTGCGGTTGCTCGGCCACGACTGAAATGCGTGGACGGAGGCCGTCGATACCGGTTGGTTCGCTCGCCGTCGAGTGTTATTATGCAAAGTGAGATATAATATGTGCCGAACGGCTCAACCGGGGAATAAATCGTGATAAAAGCGCACACACAACACGCACGCGGCGTGACTGGAAGGAGCCTTGGCAGTGAAAACGTCAGCGTCAAGCCGCCTTCATTTATATGAAAAATAATTGATTGCACGTGTCGCCATGGCAGCAAACAATTGCCATGCAATGGCGGTGAATTCAAACTGGCGGCACTAACGGTCAACCATTAACTTAATTTTCCAGTTTTTCTGATTATTTCCAAGCCTTCTAACATTTTTGTTTTAATCTTTTTGAGCAAACACTCCCACACGTCGTTCGGCATCGGATTATGTCGCACAGCACGAAGCGCGACGACGCGAGAGCGTGCGCGGCGTGGAGTTGGAGTTGGAGTTGGGAGTTGGACTGGTTGGACGCCGCGAAGCGAATTAATAGCTCGCCGAACGAACACACAGCACGCGGTCGCGCATAACAAAACGTTGTGTAGTGAGCTTGTTGCTTCTTTACTACTCTACACCTTTCCAGGGTTTCCAGTGTGTGAACTGTGTGAACCTCGAGCAATGTAAGTCTTTGCAAGCATGCAAGTTACATTTTTAATTTAATTTCGCTACCGCTGCGCGGAGACGAGAGATATTCTTGCGGCTTTATTGATTTTCGCCGCTAACCTTAAACACCCGCTTTGCACACACCACGTGGAGAACAAACCGAACAAACACTCGGGCCGGGCGGCAATTAGCGTTTCGATTAATTGCGTTCGGCCACGAGAAACGCATTAATTGCAGGATGACATGCGGTCGCACTATTAGTGCTGTGGTATTATCGGCAATAATTGGCTTTAGGCATGCGGCCCTGTATCAATAGTAACATTATCGCGCGACGCAGCGGCGTTATCAACGTTTGTTTCATGTCGCGTTTGTTTTCCAAACGGTTTGTGTGTTATTTTAACACCGTGGTTGGCATCCCAACATTTACGGCCTGCCAAACGTCGTTATTAACAAATACATACTTACGTCATTATCGTTCGATTTAGATACTTTGCGTATTAACGATTACACTGCGGTTGATTTTGAATTTAAGATGAATTCGACAACGGTCGGTGATATGGAGTGCATCGAGGATGGTTTGTCGGCGAAAGAGATGATTAACATGGGCAATGGCATCACATACAAGTATTATTTCTTTTTGATTATAGAAAGGTTGCGAAGAATGATTAATTGTTTGCTATTTTTAGTGACTTTATTATATTGCCCGGTTATATAGATTTCCCCGCCGAGCATGTAGTAAGTTGAATCAATATTTATGCCGGACGATTTATGCGGAGAGTGCGGCGGTTATTTTAGGACTTGACCACACAACTGACGAAAGGCATTGCGCTGAAAGCGCCGCTGGTGTCGTCGCCCATGGACACGGTGACCGAGTCGGATATGGCCATCGCGATGGCCGTAAGTACACTGCCGCCTGCGCTGCCCACCCACGATTTCTGTAGACGAATTCTGTAGATGGAATACCCCCGAATTTTTAGCTCTGCGGCGGCATCGGCATCATCCACCACAACTGCTCGCCGGAGCACCAGGCCAATGAGGTGCTCAAAGTGAAGAAGTACAAGCACGGTTTTATTCTCGATCCGGTTGTTCTCACTCCGAATCATACCGTAAGATTTTCTTATTGGAATCCATGGATCCATCTTATATTGTTATTTTGCATCCAGGTGGAAGATGTGCTTAATGTGAAGAAGATCCACGGTTTCTGCGGCATTCCGGTGACTGAATCGGGGCGGCTAGGTGGTAAACTCGTTGGTATCGTGACCTCACGCGATATTGACTTTATGGAAGGCAAGGATAAAGAGAACAAGACCCAATTGAAAGATGTAAGACTTTTTTGTCGGACTCTTTGCGTTCCTTTTGTAAGTTTGAGTGTTTTAGGTAATGACCACGAAATTGGTCACTGGACCAGCAGGCATCACACTGCCCAAAGCCAACGCCATTCTGGAGGAGAGCAAAAAGGGCAAACTGCCAATAGTCGACGAGAGCGGCTACCTTGTTGCGTTGATGGCGCGCACAGATCTGAAAAAAGCCCGAAGCTATCCGCACGCCTCCAAAGACGAGAACAAGCAGCTGCTTGTCGGCGCTGCGATCGGCACGCGCGAGGAGGATAAAGCTCGACTTGTCCTCCTCGCCCAGGCCGGGGTTGATGTCGTTGTTCTGGACTCCTCCCAGGGCAATTCCATCTACCAGATTGAGATGATCAAGTACATCAAGCAAGCGTACCCAAACCTGCAGGTAATCGGTGGGAATGTCGTCACCGTTAAACAGGCCAAAAACCTCATCGAAGCCGGTGTGGACGCACTACGCGTGGGGATGGGTAGTGGCAGCATCTGCATCACGCAGGAGGTGATGGCGGTTGGTCGGCCGCAGGCAACCGCCGTCTACAAAGTCTCCGAGTACGCGGCTAAGTTCGGCGTACCAGTTATCGCCGATGGCGGTATTGCTTCCATTGGGCATATCACCAAGGCGCTTTCCCTGGGAGCCGCTACGGTGATGATGGGGTCGATGCTAGCCGGCACCACCGAAGCGCCTGGGGAGTATTTCTTCTCGGACGGCGTGCGTCTGAAGAAGTACCGTGGAATGGGCAGTTTGGAGGCGATGGACCGGAAGGATGCCAACGGTGCGGCGATGAATCGCTATTTTCACAACGAAATGGATAAGCTGAAGGTGGCGCAGGGTGTGAGCGGGTCGATTGTTGATAAGGGCTCGGTGCTGCGCTTTGTGCCGTATTTGCAGTGCGGCCTGCGGCATGGCTTTCAGGATATCGGTTCGAAGTCGTTGGCGGCTTTACGCGCCGCAATGCACTGCGGGGAGTTGCGCTTTGAGCTGCGAACGTATTCGGCGCAGCTTGAAGGGAATGTGCACGGTCTCTTCAACTACGAGAAGCGTTTGTTTTAGTTTTTCTCACATCGTTCCCGTTCAAGGACCATTCCCCTGCATGCGTATTGTTTTTTTATATAAGTATGAAGGTAACCGAATTGATTTTTTTTAACTTTTATCTCAAGGAAATCGCAGGATCTTTGCCAAAAAAAGAGACAAACTATTTTCATACGATTCTACATCGTAATATATATTCTATGGACACAATTAGACAAAATGTTTGTTCTTATAGGGAACAACCTAGGCACCGAATTTTATGTAGTTTATAAATGTTAACTACACCCAGTGATAGATTAATCTATCCTACTTATATCAATGTGAATCTGTTGTATGTACTTATATCATAATCAATGTTCCAACCAAGAAAAGAATCAATTATTTGTTTAAAACTTGCTT
>JARJDR010009610.1:0-16428 GCA_030264135.1 Myllaena sp. GC000078 | reverse complement strand
ATTCACCGCTGCTGCGCACGGATTCAATGAAAACAAACGTCTTTTGTCGCGCCCCCGAAATTCAACCCCTTGTGGTCATCAACGATTTTGCGGCAACGCAAATGAAATTTGCGCATAATTATATTTGTTGTGACCTTTTCCTTATTATTATTTAGAGCTTAGATGAATCTGCAGAATTTTATTTTCCAGAAATCGAATAAACACAGGATAAATGTGCGAAGTTTTCGTGTATTCCATGTAACGGCAAGAAAAACAATAATAAAAGCGAATCATGCAAATCAATATTGAAGATGTGCTATTTTATATTCACATATTTTCGCCAGTAATATATTTTCATACTGCCGCTCCATCTGCTTGGCGCTTTTTTCCTGATCATGACCCCCAAAGTCCGATTCTCTCTCTCGCCGGGGAAATTATGATTATTTGCATCTTTCGCACACAAGCCCCGTGAAATGCGCCACCGCCGCATCTTATACGACCGCCTGGCTCCTTGCGCAAACCTCCTCTCCCACCTTTGCCATCGTAAAAGTGCTTTTACTGTTTACGCCGACGTATTTTTATTTTTTTATTAGGCCGTATTTACTTCGACGTTTTACCGTTTTTTATTTGTCTCCCAGCCCAACGTATTTGCGTACGAATTTTGCGGCAGCTAGTTTTATGCCCCATATGCGTAAACATTTTCATTTCGCTTGGAAAATCCTTCCTCGCAGTCTAATCCTTGAAATAATCTATTTTACTGTTTTCAAATTTAAAGTTTACGTTTTCTTTGTGCGAGCAATTGGAGCAATTGGAGCTTTTCAGTGGAAGGAATTGTAATGAGGAAATTACATAATCTATGTCAATATCAAGTAATTTGCCAACTTTCTCCTCGACATTAGCATTCATACGGCAAATATGCCGATGTATGGTGCGTGTGTGTTTGGGGGTGTAATAACATCACGAGCGATAACCAGGATCATTTCGCCGGCGCCCTTTCGACGCTCCCGCCATGAATGCTCATTGTCTCGCTCACTCGGTGTGCTGCTGCTGCTGCTGCTTCCTTGGGAATTGGCTCCCGGCATACGCTTGCTTGTATCGATGCGCACACAACAACAACAACAACAACACGGAAGAGCGCGGTGCGCGGTGTGCGCTTGAACTCTATTAGCTTTCCGCTTCCGGATGCGGGCTGCTGGGGGTGGTGGTGCTGCTGCACCGCTGCAACTGTACACATCTGGCCGCTGCCGCACGTCGAACAATCAACTATAAACAACTGCAGTAGGACTGCATGACTACCAGTTCAATGTGTGCAGTAGCGAACTCGAGAAATTGGAACTTGGAAATTGAGGATACGGAAAGAAAGAGCGAGAGGTGAGGAGGCGGAGAAGGGGTGCGAATGCGAATGGGAATAACATAATTTGCGCAACGACATTGTGTGAATGTTCGATACACAGTTTACGATTTTTCCGCAATTTATTCCAATAAATTTTCATCGATTCAAACAATTAAGGTTTTTAATTTGGAGCGCTTCATTTTTCTCTAGACAGGATGCGGAAGGATGTGGGAAGGGGAAGGAACAAAAGTGGAAGATTGGTGTAGGCAAGCTGAGATGTTGCTCGCGCGCGGCTACACAAATTAACTTAATTTCACGCTGGAAGGTAAATAATCTTCAGCACCTGAATACCATCCCACCCTCCCGCCACAAGGGAGCGAGGAAGCGTTCGTCCTCCTTTGCGCTCGCATCAGATCCACACTGCTTCGCTTGCTCTTCCCGGCATTTGCTTTGGTTGCTCTTTTCGCCGACGTTGGCTGTATTTAGCATCACTTCACATCCTAGCGAGCGCATCCACGAAGAGAGGTAGTCTGCTTCTGCTTCTTAGCATTTGCCAGGCGAGTAGTAGTCGCTTGCTTGGCTGCGGCGAAGGCGCCGGGTACTTATCCTCTTACGCTCCTGCAATTATCTCTACACCAACGTGGGATACTTTCAACCCCTTCGCGCTGCGCCCCCTTTCTCTATACGTCATCTTCGCTGCGAGGATGGTAAAACTTAAAGCTGGGATGATAGCCACCGGTTACTAGGAGCGCGCGCTCGACTTCACCTCCGTTTTATGTAACTTGGATAATTGTTTATGTAAATCTAAAATATTAAAGTTTTGCGCGGTGTTATAATACATTTTTTTACTGCCGGCGTGTTTCTGATTAGTTCCAGAGCGTAATTTGTTGCTGGCACATTCATAGTTCGACACAACATATCAAAGGCAAAAGGGAGAAGGGCTAGTCTATTTTTACTTACTTCGCCAACCGCTAATTCTTGCCGGCTCAAATTTTCCACGGCTCGACCTCGCACACGTTTTACGACTTTCAACGTTCCTTCCTTCTCTTCCCAGAAACATGCGGTAGGCAAGGAAAAGTTCCAACGAAGTGAATGCATTAATATGCAACTAGTTTTTGAAACACACCCTCTTGCTTCCTACTTCGTCTCCAGCAGCTTCTTCTCTTCTCTTTCTCTTCTGCTTGTCGTAGTTTGACTACATATAGTTCAACAGCCCTCTTTGTTACACTTTCCGTCCGGCATTTTCCATTTACCACTTCGCTCGCGCATTTTACGATGAAATTTGCACCCAACACCACCAGCGGGAGCGGCAGCAACGTACGGTTACTTTTAATTTCATAAATCTATCAAGCGTGGAGAGGAGAGCGAGAGGGCTTATTAGTAATTAGTTTGTAGCACGCGAAAAGTGGGAAGTTTTTGTTATGGCGTCGCCGTTGATGGGTGATTGTTGCGCCAGGGGTGGGAAAGTATGCAAAGTGGCCTCCTCCTCAGCTTGCTTTGCGCACGTGAAAATACGCAGAAAACATTTCGAAAAAAAAACATAACAACTTCTAGTATTTAGTGCGTAGCAAGCAAGTATTTTCTTTGTTGCCTGGAACTTGTTGATAATCGACACATTTAAAATTATCATGTTTATGTTAAATTTATCAGATTTAAAGCAAAATATTTTTAATGAAAATTTCTTCAAGTTTTACTTGGATCAAAGGATATGAAAAAAAGTTCGATCGGTTGTGGACACACACACCGTGTGTCGTTCAGATGTCGAGTTCAATATGTTCGTTATATCTACCCTTCTCCAGCGTTATTTTTTGATAGCACCGCCTTTCCCTTTTCATCCCGCGCAGCATAGTTTTTGCCTTCTTTCTGCACTGACGTGAAACATCGTGTAGGATATTGAATCTATCGGCATCGAATGTGTATCGTCCTTGACGTCGAAGATGCTCGCACACACGCAGGACGACGATGCGCCCAGTGTATAATATCGTATGAAAGGGTTTTGTGATGTCGAGATATTCATTTAATATAAAGTGTGTCGTGTCGATGTTCTTACGTATGCTACAGATGGCGACGCATTTTCCATTTCACCTTTTGTACTCATATTAATACCGACAAAGTTAAAGTAAAGATTTTTTGAAAAAAAACTTGTACGTATTTAATTTGTTTGATCTTCAATTAAAACTAGAAAACAATAGACAATACAAAACAATTTTTAACAATACTACATTGATGTAGATGCAGCAAAGCATGATTTTTCAATTGCACCGCACCAGCGCACCCACGCAGTGCGTATGGACGTTTTGCCGGAGGCGCATTTGCACATACTGAATGCAACGTATAATAAGCAGCCGTGGAACTGTGCAAACACTTTAACTAATGAAAAACTTGACGATATATTTATATATGTTTTCGCTTTGTAGCCGAGAGTATTCTTTACCGGTTTGCACTAATGAGAAAAACTAAATGTTTCCTAGAACTTTTCACATACGTGATATTCGCTATATTTGAGAATTTCCTGAATAATTCGAATCAAAAACGTGTTTTTTACGGTTTTGTAAAGACCTAGTATGAACATTACAAGAAATAATTAACTCCACATGGGGCATAAACGACTTGCGTTATAGCCATCCACATATGCCCAAAAGTGTGAGACGCAGGCGCGCATTACAGCCACATGGGAAATTATTTTCATTTTTATCCGCGCCGCCATAATGTTTAGCGCACTACAAATGATTTTCGTTCGCAATGCTGGGAAACAAATCCTATCAAAAAATTAAAACAATACAAACTTTTGCGATGACGCCAAACCGTAAGAACGATATCGGAATCGAAGTTCGGCGAGGTATTATCTTTCTCCTCTTTCTTTTTCCACCAAGCCCTTGGCGTTGTAATTTCCACTTTCTATACGCGAGGGGTCGCCGGCTAATGACGGAACTGGTAGTTTGGTGGCCCCCGAACGTACAGTTCGATGGTTCCCCAAGGTGTTGTCCGCGCCTACGCGCACAGAAAACCGACCCGGATATAAAACCGAGGCTTTCCACGCGGACCATCTTGCGCGAACAAAGACGCGCGCCGCCGAGTTCACCGTCATTTCGCGCTCGTAAAACACGCGCACACGGCTGAGTGCTGGTGGAGGTGAAGAACACTTCGACGGCGTACAATACAAAGACAAATAGTTTTTCGTTCATCGAGTCGCTAGGGTCGGCGCGGGTGGGAAATTTGTTGAAATTGTGACGGTGCGGCAGCACGATGCATTTCTATTAGAAACCATTCCTTTGTTTCGTGTGGTATTTGCTGTTTCGATTCACAATTTGTCCTTTAGACATTATTTAGGTTTGCGCTGCGTGCCAATTTGCATTAAATTATTTTTCCACAACCAGCTACGATTTGTTTACAAAGAGTAAAGTTGCTGTTTTTCGCGGGCTATCGTATGGGGGTGGTGGAGAGGTGGAGACGCGTCTTGTTTGTTGTTTATGTTTGACGTTTACGCTGATAGCGCTCCAACCACCGCCCCCCTGCCACCGAACCGACTTCAGATTGCAAGCGCGCGCGACGCAATCCCGATGCACTTCTTACACTCCCGCCTCATGGTGTAGGAGAACGTATGGCATGCAGTTAGAACTGTGTGCCAGTTTCTGTGCGGCAAACTAAATGGAAGGAGTACCGCTACGTGGAAACATTCGAAATAACAAACTTTCTTTGTTTTGCGCGCGCCTTTTCTACGACGCGGAAGTTTCATTAGTTTTTGCGGAGCGAGCGCAAATCATAAGTTTATTTTTTCCAAAGTGGACGTTTCGATACGGCCGGAGCAAACTTTTCCTGCTGTTCGCGTTCGACGAGGAAGAGGGAAGGCATCATTAATTCTTTCGCCAAACCCCAGTCATCAATATCTATGTCAAATTACGCATTTTCGAGATTTTACTATTCATAAAAGCTTCTTCCGATGGCAATTTATAGTGGCAATGATTAGAATCTCATATCCGGTCGGAGCAAAGACCCAATACCGTCGAATCCATTTCGCAGAAGCCCGGAAAGAGGATGATGATGAGCGCCTGCGAGTGTGCATCGCATGCAAACGCTCATAAAATGCCAGCGCTTGTTTTTTACGATTTTGTGCGCGATAGCATCACATTCACGACAGAAACTCATCGCCAGTAACAACAACACAATGATGACGAGAACGTTGATGCCACACACACCCACCCAACCCACCCACAACTCTATTTATACTAGTTGCAAGGATTCACCCCCCAGGCGCGTCCTAACGGACTGCAAGATGTCCTGCCAGTGCACACGAATGTGCAAAGAAAACGTGCCCTCTCACTCCAGGCCAGGCCCCCTTATTACTCGCGAAACGGTCAAACAAATATGGCGCACGAACGAACGCAACACGATAAGTTACGATAAACTAAAGCGCAATGCTTTTAACTTAATTAATTAATAAGTGGCAGGGGCGCACCAGCCGTGATACACCTCCCTTGTCATTTTCAGCATGATGCTTTAAATGGCGGCGGCGCGGCGCGCTATGATGGATAACGCGATCCCGATGCTAATTTAATAAAGCAAATTGCCATATTCGAACGCCTATTGTCTGCGACACACCGTGAGGGGGTGGCGAGTGTTGGTTGAACTAATTGGCAACATTCATAATGCGTTTGGTCATCATCGACGTTGGCGTTCGTTGGTGGTGTTTTTGTTGTTCGCATTTGCAGAAAAGGTGCCACCGCCCATTTCCGCGTGCACGTAAAAATGTAATTGCCAATGGTTAATCGCGCGGACCGCACCTTTTCTGCCATTTCTATTTAGCAGTATAGATGCGCGCTATAGATAGATATGACCGCGTAAAAGGGATGCGAAAGCGCTTGCCGGAATCGAGACAATAAAACGGATAGAAATTCAAGCGGCGACGCGTCCGAATGGCAATAAGCCTAATGAGTTGATCCCTCCTTGCTTTTCACCAACGGGTTCGATGGGGATATGATTTGGGTTTATATTAGTTGATTAGCGCTAATGGCTCATATAGATATGTCCTAAGTATTCTGTATTTTATAGCTTTAATATTCATTTTCATCAGTGCTTGTTATCAATTACTTAATATTTGTTCAAGGACCTTTTTTAAATTACGTCAGGGTCTGTAGAATATGGTAGTTTCATTCAACAAGTAACCTACTAAATCAAGTGCAATTTAGCGAGTTATTCGGACAGAATTTTTTATTACACAAATATCTTTGAATATTTAAAATGATTAAAGACGACATAAACCATTTTATTGCATTGCTAGTCACATCACGTTAATGTTGGCCCTCCAAAGAAATGCGCATTCATGTCGTCAGGTTCTTGAAATGCTTATTCGAGCGGATTTATTGCAATCGTTTCGCGCTCGAAATTGATACTGGTAATGATTATATTTCTTCGTTATTACACACGCCAAAATTTTCATCTCATGCAACGACGTTTTTATTTGTATAGCTGTAATTTGCAATTCCGTCATTAGCATCATATCTACCCAAATATCCTTTTGACATATATTGCATATCATACTGCTCTACTCATGCTAATAGTGGCTGTTGGCACAGTCACTTTTCATTTTGCCTCTGCCTGCGGCATCACGCAGTGCATTATCCTGAATCTGAGTCGACGTGCGGGCACAATATAGCCACTGCAACCAGGCCTGGTGGAATTGCAAATATTTAAATGGCGCCAACGCATATCCTCTACGTACAGACCTATTTAGCTCGCACTGCGCGAAATCCGTTGCGTAATGCATTACCCCAAAAGCATTTTGTGTGTTAGTGCGATGTATGCTGCGGCGCATTTGTGTCGCGATAATCCGCAGCGTATTAATCGTGTCCGCTTGCCAAGCGATGGGATAGTAACGTGTCGTTATAAATAGTCTGCCGACTAGTTTAATTTTTTGTTGCTGTTGTTGTATTTTTCAAAAATCATGTAGTATCACCATTGATAACTTGCAACTTAACAACTCTTGTATTCTTTGCACAACAATAGCAGCAATTTAAAAGTTACTTAAAAGTTTGTAACTAATACTAATAAAAAAGAAAAATTGAAATGTAACGCAACTTGCTAATGATTGGGCTTGACATGGATAAATATAACGTTTTATACCTTTTACTAACGATATGTTGAAAGAGAATATAGATTGACATAAAATCTTTATAGACGAAAGTTAATGCGATGTTTAATAACATAATGCGATGTCTAATGTGGAATTTAATAACCACATCGTAAGATATAATGAAAATCGTCATAGTTTGCAAATGCACAAAGTTTCAACTTGCGCAACGATTGCGTTTGTGGGTGGTGGACTGACGATGTCGACAAAATGACCGATGATTACGCTCCGGTAACGACCCGACTATTGTGCGCCGCGGCGGTAATGAAGCGCAAGCATTCGCGCAGGCCGTCGCAAGGTTTTTTTCCACTGCTGCTAGTTTCGCGCGCGCTGTGGTTTGTTCGATTTTTGTTTCCCTGAGCCATGCAAGGCACCGCTAAGCTATCTCTGCTGCATTCGCAGCAAACTCCGGCGACATTAAGGGCATAAAACCGCATCCGTTAAAAGCATAAACCGCACGTTGTTGCGATTCAATCGCATTATGCACTATTACTACGTATTGCGTGGGGGGTGGAAACGCCGTGGCGTGCAACAACAGACAATAGTGGGTGGGCAAGAGCGCAGGTCGCTAATTCCATTGCACGCAATTAGACTCTCGGTGAAGCCGCCAGAATACAAGCTTTTAGTTACATTAATGTGTTAAAATGTTAAAAAGTCTTTTCCAAAATTTAGTGTTTAAAATCAACAATAAAAACCGAGATTTAGATGAAGTCATAGGCGTTTTTATACGATCCGTTCTACATCACTCTCATTTTCTTATCGCGTATTAAATTGTCGACCCGAGGTCGGCGGCGGGGAAAAACCCAACCCGGGCGCGCATTTCGAATCGGGATTCAATAAATACCCGTTATAGACCCACCCCGTGCGCCACTGGTGGTTGTAACAAATATAGTTTTCTTCCGCCTCCTACCCTCAAAACGGCATCGCGCGCACTTCGTTTTCGAGTCTACGGTCAGTTGAACTTCATGAGTTGTTCCAAGTGCGCGCCCGCCACGTGAGAGATTGCCCAGTCGCCATTCTGAAGTAGCAAATCTATGATGCAGGTCCGCGCCACAACGGAGAGGATTGCGAAGGAAGAGATGCTTGTGTGTGTCTTGTAGCACAGGCGCGTTGCTCGAATTGATGAGAGTAAATCACCGGTGCGGTGGCGGATGGACCGTGGCCCTCCCGCGTGCGGTCCGTCATTACATTACAAATGGCCCACATCGATCTGGGTACGTCGCTGATCGCTATTTACCGGTCGGCGGACGTGCGCGCCGCAAACAAATTGCGGCGATATTCACGGGGCGGCCCGGGCGCCACTTGGAAATGAAACTATAACTAGAAATAGCGCCCCTTTTTTTTCTCGTCCTGAAAATAGAATTTTGATCGAGTTCAACTGCCAAACCCGCCCGCCCGCGCCCGGTGTGTGCCAAGGGTGTAATCATTTCAGATGTCTGACATTGGCTCAGGCGATTATACCTTTTCCAGTGTCCACCACCACCGCCATTCGCAATTTGCATATTTGCTTTGCAATTCGATCGATTGCGCGCGTCCCCCGCATGGCATGCATGCACATCATCAATTTTTGTCCTCGATTTTCCATTTTCGGCGACGGCGGCGCCTGCACGCAAGCGAATTTATGTATTTCAATTACCAGGCGCGCTTTCATTCCATGCCCAATTTACTAGTCCCACACCACCGGCGCACCTGGCACACACAATGCCCTTCAGTACCTGGGTAGCTTGTTTTCCCGGACTAAATATCTGCATTTCGAGATCTAAACATCTACATTCAACAGCGAGCCGAAAGAACATTATTGTCTTATTCTCAAGAGTTTACCACTGCTAGCAAGGGCGGTTTATCTCCGGTGAGAGAGTCAGAGTCGCCAGCGCAGCAAGACTACGAAGTTGGGTAGGGAAGGGAAGGGAAGGCAATCTGGCCGCGGAAGATACGCGCACGCCGGGCGGGCGGGAGACCGCCCAGGTGAGAGCTAATCCCGTGCGCGGCAGCAGTCCACCACCGCACCCGTCGCCCGTAGTCTTCGAATTCAATGAGAAAGTGGAGACCAACCCCCCGCCTGAGTTGGGAGCGTGGGTGGCGCACGAAACGATAACACGTCGACAGCGATTAGACACATCAATTAACGTGCGGCTCTCATTTATCTCGACGTCTTCGTTCATACAGACACACTCACCCCGGGACGCAAAATCTCACCCCTACAACTAAGACTAACCCTAGCACGAAGAAGTTGTGGCGGAAAGCGGGGGAAATAGCGAAATCATGTACGAACAGATGTTGTACGAGTTATTGCTGGGAGAGCTATTTTAATTTATTGATTCCTATGATTACTAAAAGGATAACTGTTTTTCGCACGCTCGCCAAAAAAACCTAATATCCCCACACGAGTAATAATATAATAATAGATCTAATAATATATCTGTATTAAGAAGGACGAACGTGCGGCGCCGGAGCCGGCGTGAGCACCACAAGATTAATGTGTTACTCGAGATCTCGAGATATGTCATCGAGGATTGTAAACGTCTTCAATTTTTTTGTTCCCGTTTTGTTTGTCTCTCGCCTTCGTCTCGCGTCTACTGCTTCCTTCCTTGTGCATGCTGGCGAAGGAAGAAGAACTCATGGACGGGGTTTTGTCTGACAACTTTTTGTATCTCTTCTTTGCTTTTCTTGAGGTGCGCCCTCCTGCGCTTTCGATTATAGTTTTACCCGCCGTCGCTGGACGCTGCACTGTGTACGTGTACGTCCAATAAAATATTTATTTGTTGCAAAAAGAATGACAGCGCGGCGATGAAAGACCTACACAAATGGTTTATTTCTTTCTTTCCGGCTGGCGCCGACGGCGACGCTTCGAATGATTGCTGTTACCTCTTCCTCTGACTCGGAGGATTAAACGAATAAGGATGATAAAGTGTCCCCAACGGCGTGGCGGCGTCCTCATGAACGATTAATTCTCATTAGGTTATGACTAGTTTGCTCGATTTTTCGCGAGCACTACCGCGGGGCGTTATTCTATATTGAATTAGAAAAAATTGCAGTGCACTTTTATGAAAATCCTCGGCGTGCTTATGACATGTCCTTGATTTTTTGGGGCCGGTATGCGTTGAATATTGAATAAGTGAGTTTTGGTGTGCAAGCAGAAAAAACATAGATGTACGTTTTTAATTAATCGCTTTATCAAAAGCGCGACCAACGAACGCATTGCAGCACTCTCCTGTCACGAGAGATAACCAAGCGAATCGCTCAGTCACCAGCCCAATTTCGTTGCGTTGCCGAATGTTTTCATTGCGCGTCGTGGTCGGTTTACACTCATAACAAGCGGGCATACATGCAAAGTGCTTGTGTGTTGCCGATTCGTTTCGTCGCATGAGGGCGGTTTGAGCACTCTTCCCGCAGCGCGGTGGCGGTTGAGATTCGATATCAATATCCAAACAATATTGATATGTACATGCCATATACATCAACCCTCTGACGTGCCACCAACGGTTGAGTCTCGACATCCTTTTTTTCAAATTGATGGGCGCTTTTTAATTCTGTTTTTTGACACCAACCCTCTTCTGGATACGCCGGAAAATTTGATTTTGGCATGCGATTGTAAACTACAGCAAACCACCAGTAATTAATACAGTTATGATTGCAAAACTGAATCCTAGCTCAAAAATATAACATCAATAAAATTATCCCTTCCTCTCGCTCAGGGGTGAAGAGCGTTTTTGCGAAACAAAAAGAACCGAGGGGGCAGATTAATTTATCATACGCCTACGTCGTCGACGTCGACGTCGGCGGCTCGTAGTAATTAAAATGAAATTTCGCGTTAAATAGTCTGCTCATACGAGCACACCAGCCGACGGGAGACCGAGGGGGGCGAAGAATGAGTGAAAGACACCAGAGACCAAGCGCGAAGCCGCAAAGCGTCAGGAGAGCAGCGCGTCGACGTCGTCGTCGTCGTCATCATCATCCCGAAGAGAGGCACACAGGCAAAGCCGCCCATCCACACTCCGTCCCCAAATGGCGGTAATCGGAATGAAGAGAAACGGGCGAACGGGCGGAAGACAAGCATCAGCCGAGTTTTAGGCGCGCCGGCAAGAGCCCACCCCGAATAACAGCGGAATAATTTGTCAGATTAATGAAAAATTAAATTCACGACTTCTCGTTGTTGCGCGCGCGCGCGCGCTCCAAGGGGTCGGTTCTCCTGTGGCGGCAGCGGCAGCGGCGGCGGTCCGTTGTGAGTTTTGAATTAATCATCGTTGCGCACACGAACGAACGCACACACATGCGGGGAGTTTTGCTCGAAATTGGTTGATTAGGCGTAATTTATTAAGGCAGTTTTTGTATTTCGCAAACATACTAGGTGCTATATACCGACGGTCGCTCCGATGAGGAACTGACAAAAGGCGGACGGGTTCGAAACGCACAAGTTTTGGCGTGATGTTTAGGCAAAGTTTTAATAGCTCGACAAACCATCGGGTGGGGATGCAGAGGGTTTGGCGTTGGGTGGCAAGTGAAATATATACGGCGCCCTGCACGCGCAGGGGACAATTGCGTCCTTTGTGGATTCGCCACCCCCGACCGCTCCGTAACTATAATAGTTGTTGATAGCTCACCTGATGTTTGCTGCAGCAAAATTTGTACGACGATCCAGGCCACTCCTCCGTACGGCAGCATTGTCGCGCAGCGCCCTCCGATGATGGCTTTCAAGATTTTATCTTGACTCCTAGATCATAAAATAAACACAATTTCAATTAGAATTTATCAATCATTATATTTATATTGAAACATTTGCAAGAAACGAGGCAATTCATTAAATTTAATGTGTTTTTAGAAACCAATTTAAATCTAAATTTAACGCGAATTTAATTCCGCCTCGTACTTCTTTAAGAAAAAAGTTAATCAGAAAGCAATAGGTAAAAAGACTACGGTCGTGAACGCAACGACTCAATAAATGTTAATTATTCTTCTCGATTCTGGGGCCGCGTAGTCCAGATCGATTTTAATTAATTCGATCCCGCCAACGGCTGCGATCTTAATGCTTTACATTTTATGGACTTCTTTTCTCTCTCCTTAATTCCATCGTGTTTTTATTAAATTTCAAGGTTCACAGCCATCTAAATTTAACATCCTCATCGAACCACTGATTTATTTCGAACACTTCAGAATGAGTTAAATGTCAAATGCTGAAATAACCGTAATTAGTGCTGACAATGTGTTGGAAACCTTTTTGTTGCAATACAGCTTTATTTCCGGCGGTGGAAATTTACAATTGGGAGGGCTAGTGGCGACTATAAAAATGGCCTTTTTCCCGATGCCGCATACGGCGCATATGTCAATATCGATAACGTGTTGGCGTGGGCGGCATGCGAAAGGTTGCATTTTGCTCCGGAAATTTACATCTGCGCACATAGAATAAAGGTACACGAACGCGCAAACGTCCCGGAATGAAAATAGAAAAGGAAACGAGTGCGCAAGCCCATGTCCTACTCGCATATGTGGCAAAGTCGCCCGCCCCCACTCGCCGATTTTAATTTCACAAATGGAGCGTCAAAGGCGACTAAATACGTACAAACAGGTTGGCGACGGTTGGGGGGAAGGCAACACAAACACTCGCACAGCAGCCGATCCCCGGCCGGCGTGGATGTTATTAAGGACGAAAAGGATACACGGGCAAAAGGACAATGTGTAGAACAAAAAACCTTTCTATGTTTTGATGTCACCTTTTCTCTTGTGACGACTTTTTTCCTTCGTCATCCATTCTCTCATTATCAGGCGGCCTGCAAACAGTCCCCGTCGCAGAATGGAAACAAACGTATACCCTACGACTATCGTGGTTTATACCTATATAGGGCGCGCGCGGGGTTTGGCGCGGCGAATTGTAAATTGCAATGGTAAACGTGCGCGGCAAATTGCGCCTGCAGCGACATTTATTACTACTTTATGTTTATTTCTTTGAAACGGGCCGGTGGGCGCGAGCGCGCAGGCCAGCCACCCGAAGTGCACTCCTGAAGTATGATGCATACGTTTGCGCCGCCGCTCGTTTTTAATACACGGGAATTTTATATTTGCAATGCGCAGCACAATACCGTGCAGAAGAGAGTTGGTAACAAATTGAAGAGTCCTCGTTACTAGTAGCTCAATGTGTGCTGTCGAATGCAACACGGAAACGGCACGCAAATGACACGAATTGTGTATATCACTCTGGCTAGACTGTCTGACCTTATAAATTCACTTCGTCAGCAAGTTATTAACACGGTCATAATATTTTTATGTTTGTTATACATACTTATTACAATTTTATCTTTCTATATTTACCAAAATATGTTCAAGAGGGAAAAAATATTGATCAAAGTACAAAATTCATGATTGAAGCCTAGCGACTAATTCAAATCGATCGTTGGGGTCGCGCCGATGAAAATTTCAAATCGAATGGATACTGTAAACAACATTTTAATCTACCGCACATTGCGCCTATATACTCGTATATGCTTTTCAACCTCATTTCGTTGGTTGGCGAGCGGAGAAGGAGAAGGACGAGAGCAAACAATTTCCAGGTGGTTGGCGGTCGCAAAGTTTGATTTTATTACTGAGCAGGGGAGCAGCCCAATGCTGTTTTCCACCATTAAAACAAAATTAGACTGGCGCACGTCATCCGCCACCAAACAGCAAGCCGCACCGCGCCACCGCACCGCCAATTCGAATTCATTTTCGAAACTTTAATAGATAATTCGCGTGCGGGAATATTTACAATCCGCCTCGGTGATTATCTATTATTTTGTGAATTTTTATTAATCACCTAACATAAAATTATAATTAGCAGCTATTGTTGATGAGTGGCTTACATTAAAGAGAAAATTACCTTTATCTTCTGCAACCGCAACGAATTGCGAAACGTACGCGTGCATAATTAAACATTTGGCAAATACCACCACACCGATTGGCAAAGCATAAGAAACAGTTCTTGTCGTTCACAATTTGATAATGATAGTAAATAAAGTCCCTTGGCGAACTATAGCATTTGAATATGCGGCAAATATGTCAAATGGTTTGAGATCATGACGACACCAACCACCCACGTTCGATTAAACAATCACATTGAGGCAGCGAGGCTTCTTGGAGAGATCGCGCGCGTTTAGCGTGTTGTGCGCGCACGACAACGAGACGGGCGACGTTTTCGCAACGGCGGCCGAACACCATGTGGCGGTCGCGACGCGCAGCATGCGGCGTATATACTAGCCCGGCGCCTCCACACAACCCACCGCCGGCACCGCGCGTGCTCCAATCGCCTGCTCGCGCTCGTCAACGCGCAATCCCAACCAAGTGTTTCATCCCGTGTGCAGTTTGAAATTTGCTAATAATTTGCAGAACTATATAAATCAATTATTTCTGCCTTCTACCGATTCCTGAAGTAGTAGAATGTAAAGTGTAGGTGGGCTTGGTTGCGTTTCAGTTTACACATGCATAATTGATAATCAAAGGGATTTGTTTAATTGGCTTTGTAATTTTCCACGCGGCGAGTGCACATCAAAGACGCTGCAAGCGAGCGCGCTCCGCCGGCAAGTCAATGCACATTTATGGCACTGCAAACTACTACGCATATAATTGCGAAAATGTTGCGAGAATAATTGCGAAAACGTACAAGTTCTCCAAACGGTTCTCACGGTTCCTCAGCGCTTTGGTACTATTTCCTCGTATTTGCTTCCCGATTTTCCGGGAGCGAAAATGTTTGATGTTCCCCATAGTGGGCGCATGCGGTTGGTGGAACTAAATCCAACGAGTCAAGGAGGTATTCCAGATTAAATCTGTTTAAACTATATTTAATCTATGTGGGAAATTTTACCGAACTCGGTATAAAGGGCGAAAGGTCATTCTCATCATCATCACCATGCTCAGTAGGAGGAGAGCAGGAGATAGAATGCGAGCGTGGCCAGCTTTGGCAAAGGGGTACGATGCTCGAGGGAAAACTGAAGAAAATAACAACGTTAAAGAAAGCTCCGCGGCGCGAAGCAAAAATGTATATACGGCAGCAAAGCGGTACGCGGCGGTACGGCCGGGGAGTGAAGCCGGGGCGAATCGTTTGTGTAACAAAGGCGGTAACGCTTTATTCGGGTGGTGGAAGGGGTGGCGGCGAGATGCGCGGACGGGCCAGCAATTTCGCGGGGCATAAATCCCGCCGTCACGGACGGATATTTTTATTTCCTTCGGTAATTTACCGACTGTTTCTTTGCTGCCCACCTCCCTTTCCCCACTCACGTGTGTGGAGTCTGTAAGGATTTGCTTGCTTCAAGTACTATTTCTTTTCTCCGAGGATTTCCCGAGGTATATATCAGATTGCAGACATGTGTGTATACTTGATATGTCCAATTTCATACACGGCGCGGCGCTGAAAAAATGTATTCTAGTATAAATAAGTAATTTGGATAGAATAATCCTTATTTTCCGCACGCTGCCAGGAGAGAAAAAGCGCGATTTCTGTTTGCACACCAAAACTAACAAACTAACTGCAAACACCCGCCATGGCGACGTCGACGCCGTCATATGAAGATTTATGTTTGTGTGCGCGAACGAACGTCTGGCCGAAATGAAAGTGATGAAAAATGCGACGAAATGAAAGAGCAAGCGATGAATAAGAAAAACAACGTTCGTGAAATGAAAGCGAAAAGCTCGCAGCGCCAAAACAAAAGGCGTCCGCGGTTGGCGTGGCGAAAAATATAAGATGCAATGTTAGCGACGGCGGCGCAGAGTGAGGAAGGAAGACGTGGAGAAAGAGATTAAGAGCTCCGAATCTGCAAGACAAATGCGCACGTGTAAACACACTTCATATGAATTCTTTATACGGATAGCAAACGGAGCCGGTGACAGGAGCCGCTTCTCTTCACCGCAGAGCAAATGAATGTCGAGAGGGAGAGGAGGCAGCAAGTGATAAACACGTGTGATTTTTCCCTCGATGTCTTTATATATTTTCTTTATATATTTCATGTGTTTATCAAAATTACAATAA